>JAQFZT010000116.1:0-39954 GCA_034696325.1 Camisiidae sp. | reverse complement strand
TTTGTTTTTCGTTTATTAGAGAAAATATGAGGAAATCCAGAATTGAATAAAACACTGGTTACGCCACTGCGTAACATGTATTATACTCTATACTACATCATTTATTATACATCAAATGTATTATGTTTCCAAACATAAATACTATACAACTTTATCTCTTAGGCCTTTGCATATTAAATATCATTTTACACTTCTTTAAATTTTATGCCAAATATAAATACTGTAATATTATTGGAGAATTTGGTTTATACAAGCTTTAAGATATATACTTTCTTTCAATACACGTTTCATGTTTAAAATTTTTTTACTTAGAAATAACTGATGATGAATTGATTGTATTCGATAGTTCTTTAAATGTTTCAAAAATCACTCACTAGTATTAATAAAATAAATGTCAGTCATTTTAGAGAATTAAGAAATGAGTCATCAACGAGTTCATGAAAATAATGCTTTTCAAACTATAAATTAGACTCTTTTCATGTATTATCAGTTAATTGAACTGACGGTTATTTAAGTTCATTTAAAAAACTTTCACTTTCACAATGAGTCTCATATTTTAGTGAAGTCAATAAAAAAATTTAAACCTTTTGCAAAAATTTTACCGTTAAGTATATATTTTGAAAAATATTGTATAAACCAAAATCCTCGGTAGTACACATGCATATTTACATTACATTTGATACAGAAAAATTGATAAGAACCTAACATGTGTTGTAGTTGATGAGGTTTATAAAGTGCTAAAATTACAGATTGAAAATGAACTTGAATAAGCCAAAAATTTTTACCCATGACCTTAGTTATTTCTATTTTTGGACTTAAAGAATGTCAAAATTAAAAATTGTGGTTATATGATTTTTTTTTGAGTAAAACGTTGTACATGGTGAACCCAATTACATGATTTATGTTGAAATATAAAATATATTGAAAAATAACAATTATGTTAATAATTATTGTAAATATTCAATATGAAAGTGTTTTGAGAGCTATCAGAGACTAAAACACATGTACTCTAATAGAGTTTGATGCATAAAGCTCAAATGTCAAGATTAAACAGGTGTGAAGTCAAGTGCTATTATTAATAAATTTAAAGAACTCAAGGGCTCAATTTTTCGTCATGTTATTGATATCTTAATTAAGAGAATGAAAGTTTGTCAAGAACAAGACGGTAAACATATCCCTAATATTGTTTAATTTTTTTTTCATTCATATAATACCAATAATTAAGTGTTATTGTTTAATTTTTTCAATTATTTTTTTCTAGCAAATATTTTGGGTTATTTAAAAAATATATTTTTTTGAAACATAATTTATATAATGCATCAGAATTTTTCAGCCTTTGCAACTCATATACACTCATTGCACCCTTTATGAAAGTTAATTTTAAATTTAATGAAATATGGCTTAAATAACTTGAAACAAGTTGTCTTTTCACACACATTAATAATACTGATAACTATAAATCATGATTGTTTTTCTAGTTTAAAAAGCTTTTCCGTTAGGCATTGTTGATTTATCATTTTTTCTCTTTCTATAAGTTTAACATTGAAAGAACTGATCCTATATGGTATTCCATATTATACCCCTTACATAAATTATTGCTAAATAACTAAATAAGTGATGATTGAAGCCAATAGTACCAAAACAATTACAATTATTATAATTTTTTTCTAAAGGAACGAGAATAAGGATTTTTGATAATTTCATGAAGTAAATTGTGAACTGACTATTAGTCTAAAATAAGAGTTAAAACTTAGACCACTAACTTTTCTAGCATTTGACTGGAATGGAATTGCTGGAATAAAGTGATCATTTCCGTCGTCGACGAAGTCGACAGCCTCTGAAACTTTAGATTCTATTATATCAATCTTTTCTCCCTTTTTGGTAGAAAATTGTTAATCAATTTAATGACAATATATTTTATTATGAATTAAGTGATAAAAAAGACCTGATTCTGCATAAGTATTGCCATATCCATAAACATATCATGTAATTCTCTAATACCTTTTCCTAATTTAATGATATCTTTATGACGCGCTTCGATTTCTGCTAAAGTCTGTTTAAATAATTTTGTTTCTGTTATTATCTAAAAATTACAACAAATATATTCATTAATATAATCAAAATAATGGAAATTGAATTGAATGTAAAACTCTTGAGTTGACAAATGACTCACTCCTTGAATGAAAATCGCAGGATTTGCGCTCTCAAGCATTTCTTCTAATTCTTGATCACTCGTTACTTTTCCAGCTATTATTCAAAATTAAAAACCCATAAAATTGTGATCAAATAATGATTTAACTCTTACTTATTTCGAGTTGTCTTTGAATCCTAGCTTTATATCTTTCTCTGTGATCGGTTTGTGTTTTATTATAATCGGTCAAAACATCGATAAACTTTTTCATTAACATTGAGTGTTGTGTTTTACGTATTCTGTACTCAGCATTCGTAGAACCCGTATCTTCCAAATTCTCAATCGTTCGCTCCATTGCTAACAAATTAAATTTTCAATCATTCAAATTAAATTAAACATACCTTTCAATTTTTCTTTTGATTCATTGGCTATTATTTTCACATCTGCCATCAAATCATCTAAATTTTGCTTAACTTCTAAGCATTGAAAAAAACTAAATTTAAAATTAATAATTCAATTTGAATGAGAGATAGAGAGACACATACTGTCATCAGTTTGTGGTGCAGACAGAATAGAGCTGTGAATCTTTTTCACTTCTTCCACATTTTTTCGCATTTTATCAATACTTTCACTGATTCGTTCCACCTTTTCGTTGATATAAAATTAATGTAAAAGTGATTAAACAATAGTTAAAATTAGTGTTGGACTACCTCTTCAAAGAAGACTTCCATATAAGCACTTCTGTCATTGATAGCGACCACAACTGCCATTTCGTCTTCATCTGTCTGAGCCTTATATTCATTCATTTATTATTTATAATTAAATAGTTATTAAACACATAAAAGGATTTAATACATACTGCCTTAAGTGCCTCCAATCTGTCTTTTGTCATCTTCTCATCAATTAATTTTCAATAATTTAATAATAAAATAGTTTCTCATTTCAAACCTAAAGACTCAGATTTTATTGGATTTATTTATAAACACAGATTAGACTACAATCAAAATAATTTAACATTAAATTAATTGAGAAACTGTTTAATCAATTTCTTCATTAATGTTTATAAAACCAAATAATAAACTCATAATAATATAAATAATGAGTGATCAGAAAAAATTGCAATTTATTTATTAAGTAACATGTGATTTTGAAAACCAATCCCTTAATTGGCATGGCAAATGGCAGGGGCAGGGACGTGCCCACGGCAAAAAGAACAAATTTTGGGAGGACATGGGAAACCTCGTTCGTTAACTCTAATAGAGTTTGATGCATAATGCTCAAATGTCAAGATTAAACAGGTGTGAAGTCAAGTGCTATTATTAATAAATTTAAAGAACTCAAGGGCTCAATTTTTCGTCATGTTATTGATATCTTAATTAAGAGAATGAAAGTTTGTCAAGAACAAGACGGTAAACATATCCCTAATATTGTTTAATTTTTTTTTCATTCATATAATACCAATAATTAAGTGTTATTGTTTAATTTTTTCAATTATTTTTTTCTAGCAAATATTTTGGGTTATTTAAAAAATATATTTTTTTGAAACATAATTTATATAATGCATCAGAATTTTTCAGCCTTTGCAACTCATATACACTCATTGCACCCTTTATGAAAGTTAATTTTAAATTTAATGAAATATGGCTTAAATGACTTGAAGCAGTTGTCTTTTCACACACATTAAAAATGCTGATAACTATAAATCATGATTGTTTTTCTAGTTTAAAAAGCTTTTCCGTTAGGTATTTTGGTTTATCATTTTTTCTCTTTCTATAAGTTTAACATTGAAAGAACTGATCCTATATGATATTCCATATTACACCCCTTACCTCGATTTTCCATGACTCATTTTATAACCTCTCCCCTTCATGAGCTATCGACATATAAGAACTCTGATGTACTCCATGACCACCTTTCACAGCCTTACAAAATTCAAGATATATTATATTCAACACTTTCCTTAATTATATAAAAGTAGTTTAAAAGACATAATGATAAGCTATTGTGAGATTAAAATAATTACAAAGATTATAAATGTAAGGGAAAATTATAATTAGAAAATAAAAATATTTATCCACAAAAATTTATGTTTGTTTTCGATTTCTCTTTCATTTATGTAAGCTCTCGAATTCTAAGAATTAGTATTTAAATTTGTAGTATTTTCTCTAATCTTATGTAAACACACTTAAAACCATTAAACATTTTGCGATGCAATTATTAAATAATTCCCAACAATTAATCTGATGTAACATTTAAAGATAACATTTATAACATAACATTTAAAAGGAGAAATGACAAAATAATAGTAAATAAATAAATCATTTTATAAAAGTAGTTTAAGCTAAATAAACATTTTGTTTTTCCACATGTGTGGTGGAAATTTTTATGTAATAAAGAACATTTGATGTTAAGTAAGATAAAATATTGTTATATAAAGCTTGATAATCTTATTAAGGACACTTCCTTTAGTTTGTGTCTCACTTGTGACACAAACTTGATATAATTATATTTCAAATAAATACAACTTTTATATTGGGAAACTTTGTCTATCATTTTATTTCTAATATTGGTTTCGAATCCATAAAATTGGTGTCTTAATTTAAGCAGTTATTAGGATTTTCAGGTTTTCGTTTTAACTCTTTTGGAGTTTTGACTCCGAGTTTATACCAAACAATTTCTTACAATAGTGCCCCCGGAATTGTTTGATTCACTCCCGACAAACACAGGAGTTTATGTCTACATGAATGCATTTAGATGACTTAAACTTCTTTAGAGTTTAAAAGATCCCCTGTAGCAATTATATTTTCTACACTATTATCAAAACGTTTAAAAACTAAAAAATCCTAAATCTGAGTAAAATATTTGAATATGGTATGGCAATTTTAGTTTTTGTATGCTATTGTTGTAAAAGTTTTAAGCATAATGAAAAATTCACGGTCTGACGAAAGAAACAATTTTGTGTTCATAAAAGCAGAAATATAAAAGAAAGTGAACTTCACAATGGAATGTCACGAATTCGATTATTTTTTCTCAAAAAATTTAAAACCAGTGAGACCATGATCTAAGTATAAATTTCAAAAAGGTTTAGTACTTCTTTAAATGATAACTTTTAATGATTAATAGATTCGAAGCAAATAATATATTCTTTAAAAAAATCAAATCTAAATTTTTAATAAAATATGTAAGGATCCTCCTATGCTAATTTTTCCTCCTGGATTCGAATGTTGTTCAATTGGCAGTCGTAAGTTCATATTTTATTATAGTTAAATACGACGGATTCGTTGTCTGACAACTGTTCATACTGCTCTATAAATCATGCTTTTTCATTCCAATTCCTTTTAATTACATTCTAACAGACAACACAGTTGTTAAGATTTTGACACGTTAGGTATCAATTCAAAAGTAAGTTCCTTTTCAAATTGCTTAATGTGGACCAATATTTTGACCATTGATTCGCTTTGTATAGTTTCTAAATGTCACTACAGAAATTTCGTTAAAAATGGCGCGTATCAGAATTGTCTCAGACAATAATGTAAAGTAATTTTTAAAAAAGATCCTGTGTTAAAAATTTACATTTTTTATATTTAGTTGTGACATTCAAGGACTGTATGATTTACAGTATTTTTTTATAAGAATAGCTTATAATTTAGATCTTTAACACTTGAGTTGAGTTCATTTTAAAACTGTTTTTTAATTGAAAGAATACTTTTTTTTGTTCATCAAAATATTTTCAAAAATTAGGTTTTTTGATTTTTATAAAACTAAGTTACGTTATCATCATATATGTGTTAAGTAATAAAAGGGAATATTTATTTTAGCTACAATTGAACTTTTTCTCAACCAAATAATCATTTCACAATCGAAAGAATTCTTTCCGAAGGAGGTGTTTGAGGTAAGGAAACAAAAAACAAATGATATGATATAGATCTCCCATTATTGAGGAAAAGAACCTCTAGTAACAGTTTCTTAAATTTCGAAACAAAAAAGCTATAAGCAGTTATAACATGGCGCTCAAATAATTTAAACCCTGTATATAATATCGTTCAAAACAAAACTCGCTCTGAGGCTTAGTAAAATATTTCAAATTAAGTATTATATTACAGTTTTGAGCACAATTTAAGTAACTATGATTTGATTTTTAATACGAAAATGTTGATCAGGCCTCAGAGCGAGTGTTGTTTCGGATAGAGTTAAATAATTTTTCTAAATGACATTTTGAAAAGATCGAAAAATGCTGAACATGAACTAAGAATCTTTGTTTTCTGAATTATGGGAGATTTATCTCTTACAGAAAGTGAATCATATTTTTGAAGTTTTTGATTTTACAGATAGAGATGATTTAATAACAACATTCAGTTTATTCTTAATTTTCATGTTGATTCTCTTGATGTTAGTGGTGACTTAAGCTCATTAAATTATTCATTTCACTAAATTCAAGTTTTCCATAACATTTTAGATATGTATATTGTTATCACACTTCATGGGCACGTCTTGATGTGAAAGGTCCTAATTTTTTGGAAAGCATTTTAGTTTATACAAAAGTAATCCACACCAATGATTTCGAACTACACAAAAAGTATGGCCCAATGATTGGATTCTATGAGATATTTACAAAAGGAAAACTGCTTAAATCATACGAAGTTAGTCAATTTATTGGACACTACATCAGAAGATAATGGCGTAGAAGTTTCATGTATTGAAAATTACATATCAGATCTGCATCTACCAAACCCTATGTGTTTGAATGAATATATAAATTATGCAGAAGAAGTGATAGAACATATTCTCGATGAATGTTGTAACGAGGAACAAGATTGAGAAGAAGTTGATGATATAATTGAAAAACAGAAGATTACACATTCTGAAGTTATAAATTCATGTAATACTCTCATTTATTATAATGAACAAGAAAGTGATAATCAAGTCTTAAATCTTCATAAATTGAAGAATGAAATAATAAAAGTACAAAGTTATTCTCTCAAACAAATTAGTATTTTAGACTATTTCCATAAGAAATAACTAATATTTGATGTGATTCTCTATTATTATTTATAAAAAAAAGTTGAAATGACAATTTTTTACTCCTTTAAAATCACATCCTCTAAATTCACAGCATATTCTTGTATCATTTTTCGTTGAAAATGGCGCCGATGTTAAAAGTGTGGCAGAACATCTATTGTTTATAAGTTTATTATCACTTTTTATAATTTTATTCATATCAACAATTATTTCAATATTAATATACCGAAAATTCCACCCAAAGCTTATGAAGTTGAATACACTTGAAACCGATGAACGTATTGATGAAATGAGTACACATAGTGTTGCCGAGACTGATTCAATTCAAAAATACCGAAACCAATTCTAATTGAAGTTAAAATAAAGAAAATAAGTTGTGGTTTAGCTCACAGTCTATTGTTATCACGTGACAGAGATATCTATGTCTTCGGTTGGAATGGATTGGGAGCTCAAAAGGCGAAGAAACGTTCAATTCTTATCAAATTGAAGAATGAAAACAAATTCATTGATATCGCATTACATTATAAATACAACATTTCGATTGCTTTATCAGAAAAGCAATCATTTTTATTTGGAGTAAAATTAGCGAAGAAAAGATTCGTCGAAAGCCTTTTGAAACTCAGTTCAAAAGTTTTCATGAAGTTTTTGCATATTATTTTCAAATTACTTCTAATGCTTTGCAATTCGGAAGCAAAATAAGAAGATATAATGAAGAATTCAATGAATTAAGTTTTATTGCAATCGGAAGTTTCGGTATTGATATCTGTAGAAAAGAGAAACAATAAAGATTTTGCCATTAAAAGATTCCGATTGAAAAACAGTTCGAACAAAAAGCTCTGAAAGGAATTATGACAAAACTTAAAAGTGATTTTATTGTTAGAGTTGAATCTGTTTGGATTGAAAACAATTATCTGAAAGCTGATTACTTTAAAGAAACTGAAAATTCTAGTTTGAAATATATCGATGAAAATAAAATACTTTTATTACACATTCAAATGGAGTTTTGCTAAAAAACTCTCAAACATTTATTGAAACAATTAAGAGATGAATTAAATCAAAAAGAGTTAGAAGTGATGAGTCTTTTGGTTTATTATATTTCAAGTGAATTATTTATTGAAATCTTGGAAAATGTTAATTATTTGCATAAACAAAATATAATTCATAGGATTTAAAACCAAATAATATTTTAATAACTGATAGAAAGAACGGAAGATTTGTTTAAAAAAGCAGATTTTGGTTTAGCGACTATTCGTAAATTTGAAGGACAATCACATATTAATATAGCGAAACTCCTAAATACAGAGCTCCAAAAGTGTGTTCACGAAACAAATATGATTTAAAAGCTTATAGTAGGCTGACATATAGTCTTGAATTTATTATACAGGAGTTGTTTAACTTTGACATCAATGAGTACAAAAAAATTTTAAAAATTGTATTTTCTATTTATCTTTTATATTACTTTTTAGGCGAATCAGAGAAAACACAGAACTTAAGAAGGAATACAATAATATTTATGATTTAACAGAAAGAATGACAGCAGCACAAAAAAAACAAACGACCCTATTGTGATCAGATGTATTAACTAATCATTAAAAAAATTTAAAAATTAAGATTTTAATTACATTGAATAGTAAGAATGTAAATTTTATCGATCAGTAGTTGAGTTCCATCGCCATTTATATAACTGAGTCAGTCTTACTCTGCATTTTTTGGAGAAAATTAACAAATTCGTGAGGGATAATGAAATTATTTCATGAAAATACAGCATAATGTTCTCAATAGGGATTTTAGATACTAATTGAGTTAATTTAACTTTAACCCAAAGAGATCTTGTGGCCACCCATTCAACTAAATCTTGAACATTGACTCCAAACCAAATGCCTGTAAGTCCTCCACAATAGCATAAATACTCACTCAATGTCATTATGGGTTCTTCAATATAATTAATCATTGGTTTACTTGTATCCCAAATCAGAGTTTTCTGAACTAATATTTTCCTTGGTTTTGGTGAGAAACTATATATATACATATCAATATCTTTATAGTCAACAGAATGTGTATCTATATAAATAGTGAAGCAATTATTGGGACAAATTTTCTGACATTGTTCTTCCAATTCTTCAGAATAAATATCGCTTTCACAAAATTCTATTGATTTTTCCGAACCATTTTTGAAATTCAATAAAACATCTTCAAATTCAAACTCATTTAAATTTTCTGTCAACAAAAATGGACTGGTTTTGAACTTACGTTCACATAAACTTTGCCCACATTTGAAAATACAATCTGACTGTGATATAGATTGAAAAGGCATTACTTTTGATTCGTAATCAATACAATCTCCATAAGGATATCCTAATAAAACATGTGCTGATTTAGTCAATGTTATCGATGCATTTATCATATTAAGACCTCCTAGTGATGTTTTTCTTTGTATTGCCAATTCCGAAGCCCTCATCGCATAAATAGGTTTTTGATGAGAATGAATCCAAAAATCTATATTATATTCCTTTCTTGATATTTGGTAAAGAGCTTCAAAAGCAGTTTCATTGAAAGTGATTGTCATAAAGCGTTTATCCTCAAAATCAGTATATTTTTTCATTGTTTTTCTTATTGGCACAAATGATTTATATTTAAATATGTTTGGAGTGGTCTTGAAAATATTTTGTGTTTTCAAGTCATATAAATCATCGTTAAAATTAAATTTTATGTATTCATTCAAAGTATTATATTCAGGATGTTTTAGAATCAATTTTTTTGTGATATTATTCTTGTAAAACATTGAAATCCTACATCTATGATAGAATTCTTTTCTTCATCTATCATTTGTTCTATTTCTATTGTATTCTCAACACAAATATCGTGCAATAAATCTGTAAAATTAGTGCTCATTTGATTATTATTTGTGAACAATTGAATAGTAATCGCTGGTAGAAATTCATCATCTTCTATACGATTGATATAAATATTAATCACAGAATCGAAGAGTAAAAAGTTATATGTAGTTACGATTATTTGTTGGGATAATAACACCATCAAAATCGTTGAAATTATTTTCTGATTAGAAAGAGTTTTAATATATAATTTTTTTAATCAGTTAATAGAAAATGAAAATTAACTACAATATTAGCCAATATTTAGAGAATGGATCATTGCATCGGTTTTGTTTGAAATTACTGGCTTACAATTGAGGAGCGCATCATAAAACAACACATTCCATTTTTTTAGTGTTGCCAAAATTAGACAATAATTTAGAACTATAAAAATAAGTTAAGTTAAAGCCTTACCAAAAGTTTTAAATTAGTATTTAAAAAAGGCACCTAAATATAAATTCAATGTGTTGTTTTATGATGCACTCAATCAATTGTATAATTTTTACTGTATTAAGTTTTAATTGTAAAAGAGTGATGTTTTTCAAATTTTCAAATCATTACAATTCAATGATGTAAAAAAATAGTATATACACTGTTTTCTATTTCTTAAAAAGAGAAATTTAATCCCATTGAAAAATTATTATTCTTTGAAAGTATAATATTTCAATCGCTTTGATTTAAGTGATGAAATTTTATCTTTATTTTAATGTGAATCCTCTGATTTTTAAAAATTTTATAATATTATCCATAAAATAATAGATCTAAAGTTATTTATTATGCTTACATGTATTAAGTGAGCATATTTTTTGAACAGTTTATACACTTGTTGAAAGATAAAGGTTTGATAGTTATCAAAGACCACTGATGTAGCGTTTGTTTCTGGGCTTATTGGGTTGCTTTGATAATGATAAGTTTGTATTATATTTAAAATATATTAAAAATAATTCAGGGCATGTCTCTACGGAAAAAGGAATATCAACGAATTTACAGATTGAAACTAAAGTTAATATAAATAAATAAAATTTTAATATAAATCAATGAAGCTAGTTAGTTTTCAAAAAGAGAAATCTTTTAAATAACCTTTAGTTGATAACAAATAATAGTTTTTCAACTAGTAGTAGAACAAGTTTGTATAAATTATTAGAACATACCTGACTGCGTCCTTTGAATACTGTGAGAAATTCAAAATTAATTATTTTTAGCGACTCATATTTATTCAAAATCTCTGTTAATATTTGGATCAATTCACTTTTGAGCCAATGAATACCATTAAATTTGTTGAATTCTCGAAAATAAATATTTATTCTCTCTGTTAAATATTCAAAATGCATTCCAACCCAAAGACTCATTAAATTTGCGACAGCAATAATATAACCTGAGAATATCAATATTGGGTCATAGATAACTCTTATATAATAATCGTTACTTATATCTAAATTGATTTGCCTTGCAAATTTTTGAACTTTCAAGTTATCAATAATGTATACTTTTTCATTACAGGAAACTGGACATTTATTGCCACATTTTTCCTTAATTAAAAAATTTAAATTTTCTGATAGATTCTCTCTTTTTTTATCACAAAATTTCAAATCAGGTTCGATTGAGTTATTTCTCAATGTAATTGTCAATAGATCTCTAGGGCTTTGAATACAATGGCTTTCTCTCATAACTTGACTTAAATAGCATTGATTCAAACAATCTCCACGTGTTTTATTGTTATATTTACGACAGTTAGTATCGTATGGATATTCCAACCTTTCAAACTCATACAATGTTATTTTTAAGAAAAGCTCATCACTCCAATAATGACGAAGGGATTCATGAGATGAAAAAGAAGGTAATATCTTTTGTTGGTGAATATAAATTGTAGATCTAATTGTAGTTTTTTGATTAAATGGAAATAAATGACGAATCGATGCCATCGAAGCCATCGCCCAATTATTCAATCTATGATTATTCTGGAACTTTACTCTAAGTTTTTTATCCAGATTAAAAACCAATGTATGACATTTTCCAAGTGGTGAATAACTGAGTATCGCTTCACTCAAATTATCGCAATTAACAATTTTATCGCAACTAATCCAACAATCTCTTAAGCTTTTATAAAATATAATTTCTTGGCGAATGCTCTCAAAGCCATCTTTATTTAATTTTTCATTAGTAATTTCGTTGAATTCTGTTTTGTTGTTCACATCCAAAATTGAGCGAACAAAATCAGATATTAAGTTGAGTTGACTTGACTAAGCAAACGTTTATATTAAAAATTTTGTTTGAATAGAAAAAGTTAATTTATATATCAATTTTGAATTATTCACTTTGAAAATATATATAAAATATCCACTTTTAAATATTTATACAGCTAAACTTACTTTTACATCTACTTCTGTATCGGAAAGGAAACACAATTCTTTGAATAGCATACTTTTGATTTTAACGTTTTTCGTTTTGAACTTCAAATCTGGAACACGTTTTCTGCATTCCAAGTAGTAGTTCTTGGATTTTTGAATATCTTTAGATACATCATCATTGAAGAATTTGTCATCAACATAATACTGATCACAGATTGTCAAAGAAGGTATTAACTCAGCTGTTTCTCCTAAAGTATTAAAGGGGACTAATTTTATATGAATTTTTGTTGAGAACTCCAAATAAATACGAGTTATTTCGAAGGTTTGATACGAGAGGCATAAAAAGCAAATAAATTGTAAAAGAAGTTTGAGATTATATTTCTCAATTCGTTTGAGGTAATTATTGATTTGTTTGACGATTTGTTGGATTAATATAAAATTTCTTAATGAATATAAAAGATAATCAAAATTGAATAGATGGTGCAGAATCTTTTTAATACATTCTATTAATAATTTTCATAAATCATTTAAACTCATAGCAGAAATACCAAACCACAGTGACATTAATCCTCCGATATTGGCCATACACACCACTAAAGAATATTTAGCTACGAAAGTATATTCGAATATTGTTGAAGTCCTCGCTTTAAATCGGTAAACAGATTGCAATTTCCCTCTTCTGGCTTTTTCATAGAGAGTAGATATAGTATTAAAATATTCTTCATTGCAATCTTTTTTGCACAATTTATTGCAATAATTCTCATCAATCATCAAATTTGAATGATTACATAAATCATTCGATATCTGATTAATCTTAATAGAAAAATATCCCTCAGCCAAAAATGGATTGGCTGAACAATTATAATTTTTTCTGTAGAGATTTGATTTACAAATTGAAATACAATGTGAATGAGATGTTTCAAATCTATCTGCAAAATCATATAGAAAAATTCTCATTTAAATTCTATAGAAAACTCGGGTATGTTAAATTGGTTTATATTAGTTTTAGTTTTAATTATTATTGATTTTTAAACGCAATTTTATTAAATCCAAAAATTGATGAATCTCTTACCTTTATAGTCTTCACAATCAGCCTCATAGGGCCACTTCATATAATTAACAATAGTTCTCGAGAATCCAATTTCTTGTTTAGTTTGCTTAGCGTTTATATTTTTGAAAAGATCTAATTTATAGTTTCCAACTTTTTGTGGTTTGTGTAATAACATATTTAGCTCAATATATGATGAATCTATATAAGTTATAAGTTCACTATAATTCTTATGATTGAAAATTAACTCAATGTAGTCATCATTTTTCATGACGAGCTTCTCTTCATCACTTGAGAAATTCAAATCAGAATAAGTAAAACATATTCCCAAGTCTTGAGTATGTATTGAATCAATAACAGTCATTCGATCGTAACTGTTATTGATTATTTCCTCATTTAAACCATTATTTGAATGCAATTTTGCTTGAAGTTCAATCAAATCTTTTGAAGAGGTCAACAAATTGAAAATATTGCCACCACTTGCTTCTTGTTTTAATTTGAGTAGGAGTTGTTCATAAAATTTGCCAACTTTTTTTGACATACGATATTTTTGACATTGAGAATCTTCACATTGATTTTCATATAAATCATCGAAATTGAATAATAAAATGGCATCAGTTATATTTTTATCGCTCATTTTGAAAAACTCATTAACTTTACTCCTCAAAAAGTATGTATTAGGAGGAGTACAGATTGTAATAGAAGGAATTTCTGAATAATTCTTGTTATTCACTACAAGTTCTACATTTGTAGGAAAATTAAGGTAAGAGATGATTATCAGTATAGACTGATAAATCAGAACAATCAAACAAATTATTTTAGCTAAAAAGATAATTGAGAACTTAGTCATTTTGTCAGCGATAGAAATATGAGTTTTAGTTCTCTCATCAAGTATTATCAACTGCTGTATTAATTGAAAATAATGGATCACTTTTGTATGGCATATCCAATGATAAGGAGTAAATGCGTAATACAAAAATGATATATTCATTATCTTCAATTAAGATGAGACTGGAGTAGAGATCTTACTGACACAAAAACATAATCATAATTTCAGAAAATAATTATCTCATATTCATATCTTTATTTTCTTTTGCTTTTCAAGCTATCAATACATATATAATGAAATCGGATTTCTATAGGAAATATCTCACTCTTGTTTTTTCCATAAAATTCAGGGAACAAATAGAGGAGAGTTCTTACTGACACAATAACATAATCGTCAGATTAAAAATATTATTTCATATTAATATCTGCATTCTTAGGAAACATCCTATATATGACGCGACATACGTAATGAAATTGTATTTAGATAGGAAATGCCCTCATATTTTAGTGGCCACAAATCGATATTCAATTTAATTTATTTTACATATATTTAGTTAATCACTCGGCGAAACCCGTTGCGATCGCAACTTATATTAGAATCAACTTTTTTCTGTTTAACATTTAACTTAAATATTTTTATATGAGAATCACTCACATTGTTAAGCGCGTGTATCTATAAATCATTTTAACCTAATCTTTACTTAACATGTCGGACGTCTTTAATCACTAAACTCAGATTCTGTGTTTATTTATTTTGGATGTTTTAAACTTAATTTTAGATCTTAAAGACTGCATTTTTTGAAAAGTATTTTTGAATAGAGAAAAAAGTTTTGAATAATTTAAATGAATCTTAATTGTAAATGAACAGCAATGAGCGCGTGCTTTTGTAACAATTGAGAAACTCTTTAATCTAAATCTATTAATTAGTAAAACTATATATAAAATATAAACAAAATTTCACTCATTTTCGAATAGAGAAAAAAGTTTTGAACAATTTAAATGAATCTCTTAAAGTATTTTAGGATTACTTAAATTGTAAGTAATAAAAGCAATAAATTCTTAATTAAATAATCGCTTCTTATTGTGAGCTTGAATTTTAATTAATTTAAGTTTAAACCTAAGATTAAATGAATGTAGTTTTGAGAATACCTGTATAAACTTGCTTAAAGTATTCAAATATATGAATGAGTGGATGGCAGACAAGCTTATAAGTACTTAACCTCTCTTTTGGATTTCACTTTAACTTTCAGTTCAACTCATACTCTATCTATAGTTAAATTCAGAATATATTTTAATGTGAAATTCAAAAATTAAATAATAGAAAGTAATGATTTCAATGATAAATGGAATTATAAACAAAAATTTAAAAGACGCATAGCCTTGAAAGCATTTAACTCATTTCAGTGCTTCGAGTCATAAGCTTTTCTTCCATTTACTCATTCATATAATGATTTAAATATAAAATATCATAAGGAGAACCCTTTCTATAGTTTAATTAGTTCAATGACACAGAATGTTTGCCATACAATAATTGCCATTTTCTTTAAAGAAAATTTCTCCTCAACTTAAAGATATTGTATTTGATCCATATTTTGATTACGCCTCTGCACTCATACCTGTAATATCGATACACATGTAGTGTTTTAGCACAATTTCGGTCGACTCGCTGTCTGTGATCACTAAAATAGTCATAAAAGTAATACAACTTCTAATTTTCTGATTATAAACATAGGTTTTTTCGAGCTTTTATTGCAAATGTTAATCAAAAAATAATAATATTTGAAATTGAGTTTTGAACTGTCTATTTATTTGAAAAAAGGAGAAAATTATTCAAATTGTTTTGAATTTAGTTCCTTATAATACGAATATTAATGATATAAAGTTTTTGATTGTAAAGCAAATTCTTTGAGAAGAAGTAAGAAATGCTTAAAGTATTTTTTGCGCAATTAATGCTCACAAAAACATTGTTGATTGTGAATGAGCTAACATTTAAATGATCCAAAGCATTAAACTCTGACACAAAAATTGAAGCTCTTCTCCAACATGAATGAAAAAACACAGTTCTAGTAGAAAAAACATGTATTTTTCATGAGTCCTATTGATAGATAACTCGTGAGCTTTAATTGAGAGGTGCATTACTATATTAAGTACACGACCACTACTATTACTATTACTATTACTATTAGCATTACTACAGCCGATATAATAATGCCCACATTCATGCTTAACTGTGACCCCATTCCCTAACACTTCGGAGATCATTGACCCTCACCTTAAAGATTATTGTTATAATACATACATAATTATATGACTTAATTTTTGCTTAAACCACTTATTCATCCATTCCGTGAAACTTTTTCTCATTAAAACTTGATTCTTAACCATATTTTTTAGCTGAAAGTATTAAAAACTTTATGAATGGTCTGAAATTTTGGGCATTTTTTCCACTCATTTGGCCTCAAGTTTTTGTAATCAATCAAATCTTTCTATTGATGTTCTCATAAGTAAAAGTTTTTTTATTTAAAAATATAGATTAAGTCTACAAATCCATAGTCTAATTAAATCTCAAAACAATTCATCAACTTTTTCAAGAAACTAAACATGAAATAAGTTTTAAGTTTAAGAATCATAACATTTTTTTATAAGAATACGAAATAAATAGACTTTAAACTCATGAGAAAATTGTGAGAATTGACACAAATTTCATACTAAAATTTTAAGTATAAGTAATTATATAACTCGTTATTATAATAGTTAACAAAACATGAATTTAATTGATAAAGACCTCCAAACTATGTATCTATAAAAATAAAAACTTAAATACTATTGAAATTGAAAAGTATATAATTTTAACAACAATGAGATGACAGAAATTATGAATCTATAAACTCGAAACACCAGTTAAACACCTAATTAATGATGAAAGAGATGATAAACTAAATTAATAACTTATAAATTGCAAAATGATATGCTTTACCACTAGTTTCTTACAGATGTATTACATGCACATAATTTCAAAGTGATTATTATTGACATTTATCTGTAAAATTGATATGTTTGGGGTCAATGGCATCAAATCAACATGAATTTGACATTATATTATTTCCGACTGAAATAAAATAAACTATTACTTGTTTTAATTTTCTCTCAATCTCTTATTCAGTCGTTAACATTGTTAGTGTTGGCCATAATAAGTATCACTTCATAAAATACATCCGAAATTGTATTGACCTAAATATTAAAATAAAACTAAAAGCAAATTTTCATTTCTCTTTTTAGTATCAAAGTTTGAGAACACCTTCTATTGAGGAAACATATATTAGGATTACTTAAATAAACCATTAATAATAGGTTATTATAACTAGTCTTTCATAAGGAATGTTATATAAGTTGTGTATAACAAGAGAAAACAAGATATCAGTACTGTATATAAAGGATTGCTTTGGGTTTATATATAAATACATTAGTTTTTCTTCTAAATTATAAGTTATATCAAGTTTTAGAGTTTGTTTCACTATTAGCGTGAGTTTTCAATGATATTTATCATCAGAAATAGTCATGTTTTATCATTTAGGATCTGTTTTATGAATTTTATATATGTTTTTTGAATGATTTATTGAGCTATAATTATATGGTTCTCAAAACATTTCTTTCTATTCAATATAAAAATTAGTTTTTATTATCGTTTAGAAATATGATAGTATGAAATGCATGACATTCTCACGAAAACTTTTGTATAGTTTTTAAAATGAATTTTTTTGACTTAAAAATAGTTTTTCCTCATGTTTGAGAAAAATGAATAAATATTGAGCCTCTCTTAAAGCGATTAAGTTTTTTCGATTTTTGAATTATGTCACAAAATATTTGTTAAGAATTTATTTTTAGAAGTGTTTACAAATTGATAAATTGAGAGAAAAAAACACTTTTATATAAATGAAATGCAATACAGGATATAAATTAATCACTAAATTGAGAAATTGGGCAAAAAATTTCTCATCGCTTGAATAGACCAAAACCAAAGATAGTATAGAGTAATATCTATAGCCCTTATCCAACACTGACCTGAATTTGAGTTAATAAAACGTTTTTTATACTCTGTAAAACTTTATTTTTCGCATCACAGGCGAGAAAAAAACTGTAATTCGCGTCACAAGAATACGTAACCTTCGAGTTTTGACTCTCACCACAAAACTGGTTATTGGGATCAACTTCTACTCCAAAAACTTCTTCACTTGCATTGCAGACAGTTGTGAGAGAGTTGTCTTTTCTACAGAAAAGTTGTACAAGAAGTTGTTTGTACTGTTTAGGCCTTATTATAGCAGTTGTTTCTTTCTCTCTCACACAGAAAACTTTTAAAACTTTTTCAAATGTGTGTTAATGCTATTTTTGACGCTCTAAGAGTTCGTACAGTTCAGATGTAAAATTAGTTTTCTCTTCTCATAAGTTATATCTCTTCACTGTTTCATACTATCGATGCATTCATAGTATTTATTATCCATTAATTATTTAATCAATACGTTTATGGTGTGAAACGTTTCCTATTTTGTGTGTTCGGCCAAAAGAATTGTGTTTTTCAAATACAGTGCTGGAAATGTGGACTCATTTCAATTGCAACTTATATTTAAAATTTTATTTCAACTCAAACTCTAATTAATTGTATAATTATAAAAAAGTTCATTTAGAAAATTATAGTAATTAGAAAAATAAGTTTTTTAGTCTAATTTATAAACGATTCTTATTATAATTGAAACGAATAATCACCTGAAATATTCTCAAAAGATTAGCTCAAGATTAAGATCTATCGTATCATCAAAAAAGTTTAATAGTCTTAAAATTAATTTGAATAATAAGTTAGGATTTTCTATTGCGATGATAATAGCATCAAATCTATTATGGGCGGAATGGATCTCATTCTCAGCATCAGTTTCATTGTTCGGTATTCTCACACTTTATTATTCAAGTTTTGTGCCCGAAGTTCTTCAACGTATATTTAGATACGGAAAGACAGCCGAGTCGAGGGTGGATGACATCAAGAAACTACATAAAGTCGAGATACCAAAGAAGTATTTGTTTTCCCAAAAAAATTTCTTATACTTAAAGCCACTTTTTCTTAATCAATCATTTTAATTATGTAACACTTTTTTCTCTCTCGTTTTTATGAATGTGCAAAAAATGCAGTTCTCTTTCTGGGCATTTATTATTTAGTTAATAAGCTCTCAATATTTATTTTTATAGTTATTAGTATTTAGTTTAAAGTATAAAAAACTTTATCCGTTTATAACTTATAACTTCCTCATAGATATGATAATCAAAGTTTTTAAAAATAGAAAACTCTTAATAAAACTTTAGACACAGTTCAGGCTTGAGATTAAAAGTGTTAAGTTTTGAGATAATTATGTCTGTATATAAAATTAAGCATTTTTCAAGTGTTATAAACTATACTTAACTCGTTCATTAACAAGATTAAGAGATATTTAAAAATATATCATTAAGTATTCGCATGTTTTTTCTGATCAATTTTTAGTTTCATTATTGTTTCTGGTCTTAAAGTTTGAATTTTTTCACTCTAACATTGTTTACACTTTTGGGATAAAACACATATTTGAGGAAAAAATAAAAGCCAAAGTAAACAATGAATGAGCAAATATTGAAGCCTTTCATCAACTTAGAGAATGTTGAGAATAGTTTATAAGTTATTCCGTTTAATATTTATGATGAATATGCAGTAATTTGTGTTTACTTTGCATTTTCTACACAAATAAATTAATTCTATTCATTAAATTACTTATGCCTTGAGTTTAAGATTGAATTGAGATTAAACTGATCTCATCTTAATTAAGGTTTATATAAAACTTTCTAAAATACTATTATAGTCAATGAATTTATAGATTAAGGTTTCTATTTTTGCGCAAATAATCAATTAAAGCCTTTGAAAGTGTTTTAAAGATTGATAGCGGAAAAGGCTTTCAAGAGTTGATAATTTGTTCTGATTCTAAAACTAGATCCTAAACCCTTAAGTGATTGATTTCCAGTATTAATTCACTATCAGATGACTAGAGCTTAAAACTCAAAATATCTAATCAATTAGTATTTAATTGAAAATATAATTTGTTTCACTTCCTCATCAATAAAACTTTTGCTTTTAATATTTTATTAAAATACTTACTCTTTTGATTATTTGTTAAATAATTCTTAACTTTAAAGTCGTTGAACTAAAAAATAAAAGTCTTTAATATCTTATTGATCTGTAAGTTATGAAATGATATGATATTTTACATCTTTAAATAGAGGATAACAGAATTGATTATAGATTAGAGGATTTTAAAAGTTGAGACAAATAAAAACCAAAAGTTTTACTAAAAGGCTAACAAATACTTAATAACTATTAGAGTATGAATAACACTATCATATCTAACCTTAAAAATATTATTATTCATTATGTAAAGGGTTTTCATCATTTAAGATTAGATTTAATTCGTTATAAATAGATAGAAAAATTGAAACTATTTTGTCAGACAGTCATAATTTGAGATATTTAAGAAAATTGAGCTAAAAGTCTTTGAATGATAAAGTTTGCATTTTTTTTAAAAGCCTTATCTCAAGACATTCTTTGCTTTGTTGTTATAGAACAATGAATTTAGTCCTAATCTATTAACTTTATAGTAATAATGAGTTTTTAAGTGATAATTAAATTATATTATGTTTTTGTTCTGTATAATGAGTTTTCGGGAGCGCTTTAACTAATTAAGCAGAAAATTGTATTCTTAAATACTTTCATCTTTCTTGAAATCGATTTATGCCATCAAAACTGCAATATATCTATAATGTGTGAGTTTAGATTTGATCAAATCTATATTTTATAAAGTTTTGAGTCAATCTTACTTTCAAAATAGGAATCTGAAAAACTTTTCAAGTAATTTTACAGAACTTATCAAAAATTTGCACAAATGTGACTGAATATATTTATTGGAGACCAAATCTAATGGTTTTGATCATTATATATGAAAAGATAATGTTCTCATTAAATATAGTTCAAGCTCTTTATTCAATTTGCATTTCTGTATCCATAGGTTCTAACTTTCAATTCGTTTGAAATTTTGAATTTTAAAGTTGTATTTATTTATATCGTTATTTATATCGTTAAGAACCAGCCTTTCTGTGCATATTTTCTATTTGAGTCCTAAAAATTGAATGAATAATAGTGGGTCTCCAATCAATTTATTAGGTCACAAATAATTACTTAAATTATTGATTTACTATTTAATAACGTATTGAAGAATCACAAAGTATTTTATATAAAAAGTTTTAAATTTGTTGATCTTATCTTATCTAATCATATCTTCGAATGTATATTTAAATCAGTTTAAACCACAAATAACTCTATAGAAAATAAATTAAACTAATATAAGAAACCAAGTAAATTAAGACCAAAATTGTCCCCAAACTAAAAAGATTTGAATAAACTTTTTCTAAAGTTATATAATTTCTTAAAATAAATTTTAGAAGAATTTTGAGCTTTTATTATACAAAAGTAATTATCTCTTATTATAATAAAGTTTATTAAAGAACTTACACAAAAGATATTACTTTTGAAGAGCAATTAATTAAATTGAAAACTAAAAAATAAATTTTGTTATCCAACAATAGGTGGTTCTATCACTTCTATGTATTCGCGTGTAGTTTCTATATTATCCTTTCGTGGTCTGTATTCCAAGTATACATATTCAGGAGTAAAGTTCCAGATGTCATAGAAATACTTCTCGACTCATTTGTTGGAACTCATAGAAGAGCATCAGGTATGACAAAATACATCTAATATCTAAACAAAGTTTTTTTAAGCTTCAAATTTCGTATCATTTCAGTCGCACCCGAATCAGTAATAGTGGCCATGATTTTAATCATGTTTCAAGTGAGTCGTCGACTATACGAATGCACACAATTAAGTATCTATTCTGATGGCAAAATGAATATAATTCACTATTTATGCGGATTTTCATTTTACTTCGGAGTCGGGCTATCATTACTGGCTGAAGCGCCCGGTTTTTCGAGTCGTGGTATTTATAATTACAAATTATCACATTTTTGAGAAGTTTTTTCTTCAACAAAATTTTTCTTCAATCATTTTCAGGTTTGACTGATATAGTCATTCATTACAGTGATTTTATATCATTAAATCATTTAATTGGTATTATTATATTTGCGATTTCGTCTTTTGTTCAGTTCAAAAGTCATTTCATTCTTGCAAGTCTTCGAAAAGATAGTAAAGGTATTCAAGTTTTTCTACTATTTTCTCACATCAGATCAAAATATAAACTAATTCTAAGCTTTAAATCAAGTTTTATAAGTCTTTCAATTAGTTTGACATAAAACTAAAGTAAAAAATAAATAAATTTAAAAGTAAATTGTAATTTTCGAACATTAGGACGAGTGGTAACATATCAGCACTCGATTCCACGGGGAGATTGGTTTGAATTAGTTTCATGTCCTCATTATTTCGCCGAAATTATGATCTATTTGTCATTATCGTTGGTATTGGACGGCCGAAGCACGACCTGGTGGATGGTCTGCTCATTTGTGGTCACGAATCAGATAATTGTTGGCCTATTTAACCATCAGTGGTATTTAGACAACTTCAAAGACTATCCTAAAGCTCGCAAAGCTATTATACCATTTCTTATATAAATATTTAAATTTATATTATTTGAGCTTTAAATTCATTTATAAAAACATTTTATATTCTCTATTATTAACTCGTTTTATATTATTTTAATCGCGTTTTTCAAATTTTTTATATTTTAATAAATAGTTTTGATTTTGTTTAAAAATGTTTGAGTTTTATTTCAAATCAAAACTAACTTTTATTTAGCACTTTCATTAAAATCATAGTTTTTTATATCAATTATATGTGTATTTAAACTACAAAATTATACAAATTATTAAGTATTGATCATAAATATAATGATTATTTACATAATTGTGAATTAGAAACAAAATAAGAATTGAAATGAGAAAAAGAAACATAAGTTTGAAAACACGGAATGAATTTGAATGAGTTATTCAATGATAATAAAATTTAAAGCAAATATAAATAAGAAGCCGTTTATCCCCGTTTTGTCACACTTTTGGTGCGTGTCTTTACTTTTCCGAATGTAATTTTAGGCCCAACTGAAGGTTTACCACATCGGGTGATAATTACTTGAACGCCATTATAATTATAGACTCTATTCGATGGACTCTTCAGATATCTGTTGACCGCAGCCGTCATTTTCCTCTCTTTTTCCAAGTTTTCAAGTTTGATATCAATCGACAAACTTTTCGCTGATTTAGTTTTCGCTTTTTTTAAATCATTTCTATTATTAACCAAATTATGATTAGTATTGACAACATTTTTAGCCAAACGTTTTCGCAAACGATTCAATAAATCAATTTTAATCTCTTTTTCCCCACAATTCCAATGTTTAACTTTGAGGTGATTTTCAATAACAGATCTTTGAAATGATTGACAAACGAATTGACAAAAAATACACTTAAATCCAGAATCAATTGACTGATACATCATTTCGATGTCTTTTTTGATATGAAGTGATTTCTTTCCCTTAAAATCATTTAAACTAATTTTATTCAAAGCGATTTTCAAGTCTTTAATACGATTATTATTTTTGGGCACAATTTCAACATCTTTTTGAGCACTATTTTTAAGTTTACTTCTGGTTATTATCTCATGAAAGCCGTCATCAACTTCAGTGGACTCATTAGGCTTCGACTTGACCTTCAATTTATTAAACAAAGCCCTCAAACACTTGCCTCTATTCTTAACAATAGGTTTGGCTTTTCGTTTGCGTCGACCACTTCTTTGACTGGTTTCTGGCTCTGAAACACTAGTGGACACACTTTGATCTTTTTCTATTATTTCGTAAATGTCTTCAACTGTTAAATTAAAAAAAAAAAAAAAACAAATTAAACTTTTATTTAATTGAAAAACAATCAAAACTTACGCTCATTTTCATCGAAAATACTAGTGATTGAGTCGACAATCAATTGTTGATCAATACATGAGTTGATATCGAAATCTTGATTATTGTTGACATAATCGACGATTTCATCCATAAGTATAGAGTCGTCCCAATCATTGTTAATGAGATCCAAATTAATTTCAATGTCACTCAAGTCTGAGTCCAGTTTACTATCATTTAAATCAACATTTGATGACATTTTCATAACATTTAAGATTGAATTTCAATTAAAAACTTATTAAAATATTTTTGATTAGACTCTCATCGCATGTATTGATTACGCAATAAGTTTTGACGGTTTCGCGTCTTTAAAAGGGTTCAAAAACATGTGATTTTGTTTTTATTACTCATTTGTTAGTCATATAAAAGGGTCTCTAAATATACAAATAGTTTTCGGAATCGGTTTACGGTTTTTCATACGAAAATTTATATTTTTGTTATTATATTATGAATAATAAATTATTCAAACTTTGACTTAACACAAGTTTTTGTTTATAGTTTTTATATAAATTGTTTGAGAAATTATTATATTTAAAGTTTCTCAAAACTTAAAACCCCGAAAACTTATATAAAAAAATGCCTAAAACTTTGATCACATTTTAACTTAAAAACTATTTTCTGAATCTTTTGTATTTAAAGGGTTTGAAAAATATGAAATATTTTGTTGTTTACGTAAAAACTGATGCAACTCTTAATATCTATTACGAAATAGTGTTTAAAGTGTTTCAAAGTATATAATAAGTAGTTTATCAATTTTATCAACAAAAATGTTTATCATTTTCAGGAAAAGATCTAAATATTTAATGAAAAGAAAAGTTAGAAAACTATTTGCTTTTGAAAAGCAGAAACTTTTTTCAATAAGCTTTTAGATGATTGAATGGTGTGATAGTATTGTTCAAGAGATGGCGCAGATCTTCAAAGCGCAAGCGTTTCAACAATACTATTGTATTATATAATCGAATTGTAGAACATCTCTAAGGCTTAATACTATAAAATCATCGCAACCGCACAGTTAGTGTCAAACTCTATAAGAACTAGAAGTTTGTTCAAAAAAACTTTATAATTATTATGTGAAACTTGAGATTTTGTCAATTTATAGCTCACAATAACTGTTGAAAGTGATTGAGCTTAAGAAGAATCAAATTATTGAGTGTTTTATGAGTTAGGATAAAGTTTTTCTTTCAACAATTTGAAACTATTTTCTTATTATTGCTTCAAATTGTCAGAAAAAGAGTTGAGATTTTCAAACAATTAACGGATAAATGAGTTTTTCTCAATGATTGACGTGAATTGAGAAAACTTTGTTCTCAGGTTTGTATTAAAAAAACTTCATTACTTTCAAAATTTAAGGATAATTTATATAATATAAGGAATTGTCTAGAAATCTTGGCATTAATGGAATAAATAAGTTATTTGTTATCATGTTTGGGGAGATTATCATGAAATAAGATGTTTCTGTGAAGTAATGATCAAATAAATACTTGATGAAAGAAATGATACTCTATTTCTAGGATACAAATGAATGAGTGAATCGCGAGGCTTAGCATTTAATCTGTTCGTAATTCAGTTTCTCTATAGAAGAACCGAATATATCAAAACTTCTTTCAAATCAATATCACATTTTAATTTTAAATAAAGTTCATCAAAAACAATAATAAGTTTGAAAAAACTGTCAATTTTTAAAATAAAAGTTAATTAATATAATTCTTAAATTACTTTCTCAATGATTGCGATCTAGTCTTTAAATAAAAATTGTCTTTAAATTTGAGATTTAAAGTATTAAATCTCAATTGAATTGATAACTCAATCTTAGATACATTTTTTGGATGAGCTATGGTTTAGGTTTAAGTTTTATCCTAAAGTTTCATAGAAAGTATAGCTAATTATTATTACTTTTGAGATTATAATCATTCTTTTGTATCATAATTGTATGGTTTAGTCTTCTTGATTGAAGCTCTTATTACCTCTCATTCAGTTTGGACTAAGAGTTTGTTATACAGACAAATAATAGAATTTGTTTAGATTTTGTGCGTGATTTTCATTTATTCATATATTTTATAAATGTCTTATTGCTAAAAATCACGCCAAATATTATGAAAATAGACATTTATTGTATTTGTTTTGGATAGTTATAACTTCAGTGAGAATAACAAATACTAATAAACTTTGTAATCAAAAGTCAAATATTATTTTTAAAACAAAACAACTTTTATCATTAAATGAATGAAATTTAATTATTACAAGTTTTGTTTTATTTAATTTATTTCGGTTTAAAAGTTCTTCAAACCAACAGTAGTTTCAACCCATCCTTTTCTGAATATAAACTCTTGAAATTCAATTTTGAACCGAAATTGACATTTTAAGTAAATGTTAAATTTTAAAGATAATAAAACTTATTTTTTCAACTTGAAGAGAATTTTAATTATATACTTGAGAAGTTTGGTTATTTTCATCAATCAATATATGATGCGCTGAATTAAGAGCTAAAATTTGAAGTTTAATGAATTTTAGTTTCGCAATAAAGTTAATATTAATAGTAAAACTCTATTTTCATTTTTATTGAATCAAAACAAATGTGAACTGTTTTTTCAGCTAAATTTTAGTAAGTGTATAAAAATTTCATTTCATGAAAGAGATTAAAAAAAATCTTTACAAAAACTAGAGAAATAAAAACTTGTTAAATGTGAAAAGTATGATACGTACAGTAACTTCACATTTGAAGCCTGATATAAAGCCTCAATTAATTTTTTATAGCTAAGCTTTACTTTCACCTTACACTACATTAACTTATAGTAATTCAAACATTAATTATTAAGTGAGTTATGAATCTGTTGAGATGTTTGAGTGCATTTTCATTCAACAACCGGAATACCATTATTAGACATGACGATTTCACACTTAAACCATAAGTTGAAGCATAGTTTATAGGGGAGAGAGAGTGCAAAATGAATATTTTGGATCTACAGTTGTAAAGACAATGTTCTTCAAAAAGCCCAACGCATGTATCTATTGATGAATCGATTTTAAGCATCAATTTTCATGAGTTTGAATGTATTCTACGGTTCAAATTTTGCTTCACTTATTTATTTTCCTATTTTTCGTTAGTATACAAAAAAAGTCTTTCTACGACATTAGCCTAAAGCAAAAGTTTGCTCTTTTAGATGTTCTTCTTGTTGTTTTGATTCGGAAAACTCTCGTTATAAGAGTTCTCACTCCCTATATATTTATTCTTTTTCTTATAACTCTTTTAGTCTGCGTTTTTTGACTCTAACCAGTGATGCGATTCTTTTTGAGTATTCCGAACGCCTTCATATCATTAGAAGTGAGATTATATTTCTTTTGATGAGTTAGAAAGAGAGGCGAAACACAAAATTACAACTTTCCTAAATTGATAACTCTATTAACTCATTTCTCGATTACAGGGTTTGTTATCATTTTCTTTTCATAATTTTTATTACTCTTCAGTAATGAAGTATTCATTTTTCAATCAAAGAAGTGCTGAAACATTTTTCTTTGAAAGCTTCACAAACTTTTTCCAATTAAGAATATTAAAATTGATTTTCTGATGATTCTCATATAAATGAATTCACAATGCTTTGAGTCGAAAATTTGAAAACCAAAAATTACTTTGAAATATAAGAATAAATCATCAATTTTATTACAAGACATATATATAGATTGTTTTATATATTCCTCAAACATGTCACAGAATTATGACCTCATATTGAAGTCGACCGCATGTAAATAAGTATTATTATATATTATGCGGTCATAAAAAATTGATTCTCTCTTCAAATGCTTTGATTTGGGTGTCTTTGCTCGACACACATGTTAGTAAAGCACTAAATTTAAATATATTAAGTTTTATATTGTATTCAGTCTCTAAAGCACAAGAAAAAAGTTAAGGAAAGCATATTTCACATTCTTCTTCGAAGACAAGAATAATATTTTTTCCTCTAAATATATCATAAAAATGAAATTGAAATTAGAAATGAAAAAGAGATGAAAAAGAAAAAACACATAATCTCGTAAAGAATAGGATTAATTGAAAGAAATTGGCATAGAATTAGAGCTATTATTTTAAATCTAATTTTATTGTTGACATAACATTGAACTTAAGTTATATAACTATCCGATTATGTAATAAAAAGATAGTCTCTGCCAATAAAATTTATCCTTTCATTTAATTCCACAAATAATTGCATTTAATGTATGCTTTTCGTGCATCACAAACAAAAAGATCATATTATTATCATTATTATATTGTCATTAATTCTTATATCTTTATAAAGTATTTACAGTAGAAATAATATCCAATTTCATTAATCAATAAATTCCGTGTTAGCTCTCAATTGAGACTTTATTATAACAAAGACGTAAACGATTGCCATTAAAGATCACCATATCTTTCAAATGACCGATTGATAGCGTGTTAGTTCAGAGACCAATTACTCCTCAAGAAGTAATGAAAGGATATATTACTTATTGCTTTCAATTTTTGGCATCAATTCATGTTTGAATAGGACTTTATATATGTTTCTAAATCATGAGATAAGTCTATCAATAGTTGAATAGAAATATTAGTATTTCTGTGAAACAAAAACCTCTTTATACAGAAGTTTTTTAAATGTAAGGCGTTTTAACCGATACATCTATTGTTAACTCTATTCATGTTTCATTAGTGAAACTCAAGTCAAATATATATTCTTTATTTGATTTAAATCTATTTTACAGTCAAATCTCGCTATAAATCACTTCAAAATAATAGCATTTACACTTTGAACGAATTTTTTGAGCCATGACTTAAAAATTATTTGATTTGTTTTTTGTTGAATTCAAGTTATGCTACAATAACGTATTCATGAGATCTTAATTACTCTTAAGAGTTACATTCAGCAGAAATTCGGAAGTTCTTTGTTATATATATGAAATGAAATTTTCATTATTTAATGGTTTTAATGAATCATTTTTCATGAAGAATAAGAACTCATTTAGAGCTCGCCTTAAAGATTAAATTCTTAATAAAATGTAAGTTTATATCAGAAAAATGTGTTTCAAAAGAGCATCTGCTTTGATATGATTTGATAGCATCCACTTTAATAATGAGAGACTCCTAAGAATTTACCGCTTATTATAATCATGATTTTTTACCACAATTGAATCTTTAACAGACTTTTTTGTGTAATTCAAACTTAAGCATAAAAAGCGTCACATTTTTGAGTCACAAAATTTGGATTAGAAGTTCAAGAGTATTATCGCTTCACTTATTCTCAAATTTTTAAATAATGAGTTTAAGAATTATTCCTTAAGAATTAGTATCCAATACTTGAATGCCTTCAACTATTTAATTTTTCCTTATCTTTCTTATAATTCAATAAATGAAATATCATTACAAAAGATTTTGCTAAAAAAATTAATATAAACGACATCTCTCAATGAAAATGAAATAAATTGAATTTTAAAGACCTTTTATTCATGTAAATCTAAGTTTAATTTAATAAAAAAATAATTGAATTTAGAAAATGTAAATAGTTTTTACATTCTTATAGAATGAGTATGAAAATAGAGTTAGAATTGTTTGATTTTTCTCAAAGAAACTCTAGACAAGTCTTGTTATAAAGTTGTCAAGTATTTACAATTCATTTCCAATTATATAATTCTGATCTTATATACCATTTCACAAGACATTTCGAGTGCAGGAAATGTCTTCTTGAACTCATAGAGCTATTTACTATTCCTTAACTTTTTTTGGTCACTGAATTCACTATTAAGATAAAGAAAAAAAAATTCTCAAAGCCTTCTTCAGATTGTGAGACACATTCTCTCCTTCTTATGGCTCTCTTTTGCTTCATATAAAAAACTTCTTCAGATATATTTTTGATTTTTTATCGAATCGTGAGATAAATAAAGTATTTTTTCACACTCTTAGAGGAAAATACAGAGAAATATTCACCAAAAAATAAGGAAATAGTGAATAAAACATTCAGATTAAATTACTCTATATTTACATCACCGCTCAATTTCATTTTGTTTTCTCTGATTTTTCCCCATAATTTTCCCCTTATTTTATTGATTTTTTGTAGTCTATTTTCTTATTTAAATTATAGTTTTCATTAGTATTGAGTAATAAATGATAATTTTTTCATTAGACTATCAAATAAAAGATTGAAAAAATAACAATTAGAGTAAAGATCTGCATATAAACTAAAACTACGTATTGTTACGCTTTATTCTACAAAAAAATTTATTGCCTTTGAAAAAAAGTATATTCAAACTGTTAGAAGTTTTATTGTATTTCATTAATCATTTTTTACAATTATTTTTCACGAAATAAAATCCAATAAAAAACTTTTAGAACCTTAAAAACTAATGAATTATAAGAAAAATCATTTCAAATGATTCCGAATAGTATCTGATTCTGAGTTAAACTTTGAATAGATTTATTGATTGAGAAATAGGAATCATATTTAAGTAACTCTTGATTGAGTTGGACTTATACACAATATTGACTAAAAGTATCTTTAGCTAAAAGCAGTCTATGATTTATTACGAAATATTAACAGTTAAGTAACAAGATTTTGATTAAGTCTCACCACTTATTCTTTCAAACTGAAGGAACCCCCGGAAGGAGTGACACTTTTAATCTTCATCGATCATAACCTCATAATAGAAATAAGACCTTTGTTAGCAGTAATGGTTTTGGTCCTATTGTGTGCTCAAAGTATTCAACTATTCAATAGTCAATACTTAAGACTGAATCCTATTGAAAATATCGTTGAATATCATTAAGAGTTACAGAAATGGTTTAAAAGATTCAATTTATTTTATTGTTATAAAAAAGGATTTTTCGCATAGATTCTAATGTTTTAGTTTGTTTTTTGCTCAACATTTCGATTGACCCAAAATATATTACTGAATAGATGTTCAGTAATGTTAAACAAATAAGAAGTGAGCAAAAATTGTCTGAACATCTTTCATAAGAGTGTAGAAAGGAATGAGTTTAACCACTCGTTCAACATAAACATTTTTAGGATGCTTTTATCATTTAATGATTTATGTCAATCTCTTTGATGTATTGTATGTATTGTACGCTCTATTTTCTATTCCATATGTAATTATGAGAAACACAATTGCCATCACAACTCATCTCTACCATAGAATCACGTTTTCATTAACTATTCATTACAAAAACGCAAAAACAAAAACTTTTTGCATAATTTAATTATAAATCTAACAAATTATGAGGAAAATATGAAAAATCTTCAAAACATCAATTAGTTTTTAGAGAAAGTGAACGAATGCATGATAAAAGAGTTCAATACTTGAGAGTTGTCTGTACTATAGATTCATGAGAAATACAGCTTAAAGAATAAGATGTTAAGAATTAGACAAAAAGAAAATCTTTTGGAAGTAAAGACATAGAAATTATTTGAGAGACGACTAATGTCTGAATGTCTTTTGTCCCAAATGGTCGTTGGCCTCAATATTAATCATTGGATGCAAGCAATAGATGGAAATGGGCTGATATGGGATTCAAACATTGATTGAGAGCTCAGATGATTATGTTCTGATTAATGACACGCTGAGAGAGACAGTCATCTAAAGAAATTGCGACAGTTTTCATACCAAAGGGAATAATTTTGATTTTCACACCAGACATTCGAGTTCATAGCACGGCATGTGTTCGATAAATTGCAGTGTCTTTTTTGGTCATAACTTTTCAAATGCAAACTTAAATACGATCAAAATTTAACTAATTATGAATCATATATTCAAGAAGAAATTGAAATCAATAGTGAAGTCATAGTATTGACCGATCGGTAACTTTACCAACTTTAGTCTTCATACCCCAAATCAATTCTTGACATTTCTTTTATCAAATTTTTCTTATCCAGAAATATATTTTGTCGACTAAAAAATCAGACAACCAAATAAAGCATTCATTTTGATATTTTTTTTATCCAAAAGTACCTAAATATTTGTCATTTTGAAAAAAAATTCGTTTCAGAGCTCTTTAAGAATTTGATAAAAATCCACTTCTATAGACATTTTTTATGAAATTTTTATATAGATTTTCTTATGAGTCTCTTTTGATACATAATTTTGTGTATCGATTGGCCAGAGTTTGAGTTATTTTTTCTGGTTAATTAAATAGATCCTTATATAGTGTTTTTAAGGATTTAAATTTTTACTGTAAAGACCTTTGAAAGTTATCATACATTTATTTATTTTAGATCTGAATAATTTTTGTTACTTTACAAAAGAATATAAATGAAAAATTTTCATATTATAACTGATTCCTAAGAACAAAATTTGCCGATTATATAAAGAGTTTTATGAATAATTGATGGAATAGTGAGATGAATGAAAACTTGATTTGCGTCACTATTGCATGATTGAGATGAAGCTCAAGAATAACTACTGCTAAAGAGGATAAATTATGTTTATTATTTAATAGGAAATAAGAGCTAATAGAAAACTTGTATGAATAAAAACGTTCAGGAAATGAATAGCAAAAGTAAAATATTGATGAAGAGTTTGATTCTCTCCGAAAAATGTATTCATAATTTCTCTGCGTTTTAGAAATTCAATACAATAATGAAATGAAATTCAAAGCAAAAACTTTTTATCTATAGATGAGCTCAAACATAAACTTAAATTCGCTGAGATTTTGTGATAATTTTCAGACTAAAGCTTAAGAAATTTCAATTAAATTGTTTGATAAAAGATTGGTAACAAACTTAAAAGATTTAAAAACAGTTATTGACAAAAATAGGACGAATTTATGTCTCTCAAGACTTAACTTAATAGAGAAGTATAATTGATGGGACATTAGAAACAACGTCAGAAAAATGCTTAACTATCTCTTTCTATTTATTATCTGAATCGACTGCTGTTAAGGCTCTTTAATTGAAATAAGAAACTCTAATTTTATTGTTATAAATTGGTTTCCAACAAAACTCCTCTATTAAACTCTACGTCGATGTAAGGCTTTGAAAATAACAAAAACAAGACATTAGATTGTGGTTAGTGTTTGTTTCATCCCTACTGTTTTAGAGCCTTAGGATCTTATTTCTCATGATTCGATACCTTATTATCTCTAATAGTAAATATTTTTCATAAGTTTGTAGTTCAACAAAAATTTCTCTCATATTATTATTACATTTTGAATAATTTATTGTTATTATAGACGATAATTATTTGTTGTTAAATAATAATCGGATCAAATTTTAAGATCAATGTATAGGCAATGAATTCAATCTCTTGTATAGTATTTCACAGAAAAAAATATTCAAGTTTTAAGTTACTTGAGTTGAGATCTTGTGAAATGAGGAAATTTGATAAATCATAAAAAGCTTTGCATATTTCATATTTTTCTTAAACTCTTTGTTTGGTAAATAAATAGATGAAAATATCATTTTTTCTGACATTAGTTATTTGCGGTCTGTAGTCAACAATAAGATGAGAATTGTATTGTTGCCAAAGAATTGATATTTTTTTAAATTTGAAATTTTAATATTATATAATTGTTGCAAAAAATGATGAATAACATAATTTGCATGTCAGTCATCATTCAAATTGAGAATTCATTAACTACTAATTACTAGAGTTGTAAAGTATTGTCAAACTTATTCAACTCAATTTCAATGACTGGCAACAAATTTTTTGATCTACTTTTTCATTATTCGTGACTTTTATTGTGCTTAATTGAATGCATAACTAACATATTGCAATATTATTTGAATATATTCTCAATTTATTGACATTTTTAGTTAATTATTTGGGCAACTCTACAATATTTTTCTGTAATAAAAACTCTTGAGCAACAGTTGAGAATTGTATTTTTCTCTCAGTAATTAAGTTCCTGTTTAACAATACCTTAGGCTAAACACACTTTCTCTCTCATTGCGTTTATTGCATATGCTATCGAATGCACTCAAGTCTCATATATTCATTTTAATAGAATTGAAAAACTTTAAGAAAAACCAATTTCACACTTCAATTAAATTCATCTAAAAAAGACCATTTAATGTAAAGCTTGCAGTTTATGTGAGACAGTTGTATAAATGACTTCTTTTTATATGTTGTAATAAAATCAAAATGAATTTCATAGCATTAGTACATTTATAGTTCAAATCTTAAGTCAAGTTTTCCATAATTTTCAGATTGAAATTAATAATGTTTTCCTGTCACTAGAATTATGGGTTAGAAAGCGATCGACAAATCATTTGACTGCGAGGGCGAGAAAAAGCCTTTGTTTGTACCAAAAGACCGCTGTAATCAATAATAAATAATGTGAATTTGACTCCATTCATACAAAGCATTGATTAGTTAACAAAATAATATGTTTGACAGCACTTTCAAGCTATAAGAGAATCAAATTCAGGGTTTATTAATTTGAAGTTATTATTTTGATGTGTTATTACAAGTGTCTATAGGTGTGTCTACAGGTGTGTCTATAGGTGAATGTACACTCAATTTTGAGTTTTTCAATCTGATACCACACTATAATTGTGTTCCAGACATTTATGTGCTTCTCAAGTTCAACATGAATAGCTTGTAATTCAATTAGTTCTCACGATTCTCATTAAAAATATATTCAGCAATCTTTCATCATTCAAAATAAATACAGAATGTATACTATTTTATGACAAACTCAATAAAAGTTGAAACTATTGACATGAATGTCAATATCATTTAATTCAAACTTTATTAGATCTCTCTCTCTCTCTCTCTCTCTCTCTCTCTCTACCAAATCTAAGAATCTACCAAATTATTGATGTGTCTCATCAAAAAACATATTTCATTCAATATTCAATATTTGTATAGATTTATCTTTTGAATCAAATCCAGACATTTCCTGATATTCATATTCATGTGATTGAACTCATTTATTATTGCATTGAATGCCCCCGAAATGTCATTCCTTAGCAATACGTCAAAAATAGTGATATATTGACTGATTTATTCTGTTGATGCCTTTCACAATTTTTTACGCAACTTATATAAATTCCATTCTTAGAAAAGAACAGAATATCGAGTCCAATACATTTTAAATTTATTCAATTTACTATTCAATAGGAAAACACTATTTTATTTGTGCACTTTATCTGTGCTATAAAAAAATGGACAAAAACTTCTCAAGTATTTCATACCAATAAATTATCTCATATTCTGCACTCCAATGACTGCTAGTTATTTTGTCAACTCTTAGTAAACAACTATTTCTTTGGACACAATGAAAATTCTTTATGAAATTTTTTTCATTAGCGAAAAACAACTCACATTCTTGAGTAAAAGTTCTGTAATATAAATATAGGAATAAAGTATGGCGTATATTAAGGAAAGTCCTGTTGTAATGAAGTGATACCTATTCAAGAATTCAATACTATTGAGGATTATCTCGAAGTTCAATCTTTTTGTACTTCTCCAGAAACCCATATTTTTATTTGACATAATTTTTCATAAACTATTTAATAATATAAGTCAAATTAAATACCATTTTTCATATTTTTTGACATAAGCGGGTATACAATTAGTTCTAAAAAATTAATTACTAACCATTATTTGCTTATATTAATGATTTAAATGATTAGATTTGAAATTTCACCATAAATTGAGTTATGATTTTCTTTTTGTCAACAGAATTTTTCCTTCAAAGTTAATCTTCATTTGTTTTTTCCCAGAATTTTTACTAATAGTTATTGTACTGAAATGACAGACAATTAGTTATATGAAAAGTTGATGAACGCAAAGAATCGATAGAAAAGTCACGGAAAGTGACCGAAAAACTATTTTATAGTATATTATAAGTTATAGCAAACAATTTGACAGTGAAAAGGCTAGCAATCAGATCAACAAAACATGACCTCATTTTCAGGTTCTCGATCTCAAGGGATAGACTTTTGTTGTGTAACTTTCTTGATATCAATGGACAATGGGTTCCATTTATTATCAAAATTATCGCAATAATATTGAAGCAATATTTCATGTTTTATTCAATTTACATGAATTTTGAAATTAATTGACTGATAAAATCATTTTTCTGACCCATACTATTAATGTACTCTTTTGTATGGAGTTTTTCAAATTTAATGCTTGAGAAAGCTATGCTTTCATCAAAATTCAAAGGGAGAATCAAATGTTTTCAACTCTGAAAATCAATGGTATTTATTCACATTGATTTATGTAATGAAAAGCAAAGAATAAAGTACTATCCAAAACATTTGAATTATTGAAACTTTTATCTGATTCTCATTCAAAAACTCGAGCTTATGTTTGAATTTTAAAGAACTGTTTCAACAAAAATAATAACTTGTATTGAAAAATTTGAAGCTTTTATGACTGTGGCAGGAGATGTTCTTAGTGAAAGGGCTTATAGTATGCATTTATAAAAACTATTCTAAAACCTTATGAATAATGTTTAAATAATAGTATGTATTGCTTAAAGGTTTTATGTCAGGAACTTTAACAATTGGACCGATTTATGTAATCAGGGCCTGTGGGCACTTACAAGGTTTTTTGAAATTTTTGCAGATTTGTATTCTATTTACTCTATGTTATATTATAAAAGAAACTTTGTTATATGTTTCTATGAAAAAAGTGGTCCAAATTTGATGTTGAATTCATGTAAAACTCCCATTGATTTCAATGTAAAAGTAGTCAATTTTAAGCGTTGAATGATATTAGATGTGTGTTAACTGCATTACACGCACGTCTCTCTTGCTATATACAGATTATATTATTTAAAACCGAACCGATCAGTTTGAGTTGTAAGGCTTTTATTTCTATGAGCTTAAAAACAGTATAACTTCAAAGCGAAAATAAGGAAAAACCTGTTATCTATCAGAAAATATTTATTTATTAAATCTACTCTCAATAATTCATAAACTTTTATCAATAAGAGTTGAGATAATGAAAATCACTCATTAGTTAATTAGTTATAAATCTAAAATAAATATTTTTGATAGAGCATTAAAATACATGTAAATTCTGCAACACTTGTTTAAAGTTTATTATATTTTATACATGTTATTATATTTGATTTGCAGTTCGAGATATATTAATTTTTGTAATAAGTTATAATTTGTGTGACTCAATGTTTATATTCTTGAATTGTGAAATGTTTGAACAGTAATAACATTTTATTCCTTGTATAAATGAAACTCTCTAAATTGAAGGTCAGGTTTGAGTTTCACTATTGTCATAGAATCCCAAAACCATTTTTATTCCCTAATGCACATCACTAATCACTGATCAATAATTCAAATATTTTATCTGTAATGAAGAGCCTAAAGAACTCATAGACAAATACACGTGAGTAAAGAACCTAGAAATAAGATCAAAGTATAAGTTAAATAAGTTCAAGTACTACAGACATATTCTCATGAAAAGCCATATATTTAGGAAAAAGTTTCATAAAAGCAATGCTTCTGTATTTGTATTGAATTAATTGCTTTTAATGCTAACAAAGTTTGTATTCTTAATGACAGAAACAAGAAAAAAGTAAAAATGAAAGATAAGGAAAATTGCTCTTAAAATAAACTGGTTTTTTCTTACATAACATAAAATATATCCAGAAATTAATAAAAGAAAAATGAGTCCATAATAAAACACATAAAGAGCAGACCGACATTAACTTATAAAATCGATTTATTGGTATGTATGCGAACACACGTAGTGAACATGTTTCCTAACGGTTATTCTCTATGATTTTTGTTAAGTCGATGATATTCTTGTCTTATATTACTTCCCAAAAATGCTTTTTACGACAAAAGCAATAAATAGAGTGTAATCTCAGATGTTTTTTATGTTAAACGGACTGAGAATCAAAATAACCCCTGAATTGAAGGCTAAAAAACTTGCAATTTATTCATCAATTAATTCTCGACATTTATTTCTCGATCAATAATTTTCTCTATTTTTTAAACGAACGTTTGTTATAATTTGAATAAATTTTGTAATTTGCATAAGAATTTGAAGAAAAAGTTTTCAAATTGAGAATTTGAATAAAGTGTGATTGTTTTGAGTTATTTCTTAAGCCTTTGGGAGCTTTTTTCTGGCGAGAAATGACTTCTTTTTAAGGGAATCACTGATGCGCTCAAGTTTAGAAAAGTATCTCAACATCTTTAAAAAGACTTTTCTATTGTTTGAGGCATTTTATAAGCTGTCAGAATCAGGAATCATCTGTTTAAGTGCTGAAACCAAATATTTTATATAAATATAATCTCTTGTGTATTTTTGTGTTGAGATCAGCAAAACTTCTCAAAGGATAACCTAAATTTAGAACTTTTTTCATTCTTTATCCTGTTTATTGATTTCTAATTCAATCAAATAATTGTATCAATCAATGTATTGATTGTCTTCAGTTTCTAAAATTGATCCGAAGCTCTCTTTAAGAAATAGAAAGAGTTTGGCTGATATCAAGTCTAAAACCTGAGCTCAACTTCTGGTTTATTACACCATTAAATTTGCAATTTTCTCTTCTAAAAACTTGTCTCACAATAATCAATAAATTACTTCATTTTCTGCACAATAAAATGGTATCTTTATTAGCAGTTCGCATGACATGAGACAAAATTTCTCTTTTTATGCGAAAATTATCCGATAATTAGTTAACGTTAACTTATAAATTCATATTTTTAAAAATGAAAATCAGCCCTAAACTAATCCAATTGTTCCGGTTCTTTGAGATCTATTTTACGAGTTTCTAAATTATATTCTTATCTAAAACTTAGACTTAGAGTTATAAATGAAATAAAAATATGGATTTCAAGATAAAACTTCATTTTGTCAATAATACTGGTTCTGACCTTTTGAAAAATTTCATCGAGTTTTCTGAAATTGTAGTCTCAAGTTTCTAATCATTTTATTGGGGGAAAAATTCTCTATAAATCTTTGACAGAGTTTGATACTATTCTAGTATTATTAACAAGAGTTGAGCTTAAATATGATTGATTTAGTGGTAAGTGATGTCAAAAGTAAGGCCACAGTTGAAACTCAATAACATAGTCTTCAGTGAATTAATCGGAACAAAAATACACTTTGATTTCTCGATATATGATCACTCATTGCTCTCTTTCACTTTCTATTTTATTGGTCAAAGTATTGCCATCATTACAACCGTCTCCTCAGGCTATCAATTGAGAGCATGTTTGTATTGGACTCTATTTTCAGACTATGTTTATTGGATTTATATCTGCTTGAGTTTCCACTATTTCTACTCATACTGTAGTGAATGGTTATGAATAGAGATACAAAAATTGAGTTCAAGTGATTTTAATTGATGCCTTTCTATATAAATTGACACTTATGAACCTAACAATGAACCAGAGGAGCGCTCACTATACCATAATAAATGTGAGCTTTCTAAAAAGCTTTCTAAAAAAGCTCACATTTATTGAAATACATACAGGTCTGTATATACAGGTCCAAAATCAAAAAGCGTGCAATAGATCACTAAAACAATTCATGTTTCTCAATATGACATCGATATTTGACTTATAAAACTTCTGTACATGTAGTGTAAATATCTTAGTGAAACATTAGTTGTTTTCGTGATCTATGCACGCTTTTTGATTCTGGTACTATACTATATGAATGAGTTTTATCTCTTCGTTCACTTGAAAAATATTTATTTGAAAGCTTTCAAAGAATGTATTAAGTGACTTATTAGAAATCACTATAAACCTAC
>JAQFZT010000115.1:0-40018 GCA_034696325.1 Camisiidae sp. | reverse complement strand
AACAAAAAACTGTAAGAATACTACTTCTTAATACATTAATAAACTGAGTAAACTGTGAGTCCGCGTCGTATTCCTTTAGCTTACGTTACAAATGATTCGATATATAGATACCTTGTATTATAAGTTAGTATTGATTTTCTTTTTATTCTCTTGGATACTGTAATTGTAAAATATATATTCAAAGCTCTCATACGTCTAGCTCTGATAATATATGAATTGCTCGCACAATAAGCTGACTGCACGACAGATCACAACATAAGAGAAAATTCTTTAATCCAATACTTTTGGCATAAGAAAAAGACATTATTTTTTGTTAAATTTTTGTTGATTTAAGCAGATTACTTAATCCATTGCTCTTAATTTGATTTTTCTAACCTTTAAGATTGATTCTTATTTCTTAATAAAACTAAAATACAACATAATGTTTAAAAGATAGCAAAGAAAAGAGCAAAAGGTTTCGATTGCAATTTTCTCATAACAAAACATCTACTCCAAGCTTTACTGACGTTTTACTTCATCCTATTCTACCAGAATTCTATCGGAATTGAACAACGCTTTACACAACGAAACAGTTACAATAGTTTATCGCTTTATTTATACTTTATTCGCTTTTTTGTTGTATACTATTTTACGTTAAACTATTTGTTGGGTTTTTTTTGTTATTAAAGAACTGCAAAACTCAATACAAAAGAGTGTTATTATCAAATCATATTCATTTATAGCATTTGTTAAACAGTTGTTCGTTTCAACTCAATGTTCAAAAGTTAATGTCAATAACTTCGTTGAGTGCAATCATTTGTTAATTAATTTGAATTCAATGATTCGACATTACTCTGACTTAATTAAAAAGTCATAAAAGTAGCGCATGTTTAGTGCTTTTAAGCATAACATGAATTTAGAAATAAGTTTATGGTGATTATCACTTTGAAAATCTAAAATTAATTACTGTAAAAAAGTTGAGCAAATCCATGAGAATAGTATTAAATATAAGCCATATGTGACTACAATAAGTTTGATTGCTGTGGGATTTTGAATAGTTTGAACTTTAAGCCGAGTAATAGACGTTTGTGAGCAGACTAGCAGACTAACAACCCTAAGTTTTCCTGTTTGATGGATTTTTGTCATATGTTCAGCTCATCCATTCGTCATTTTTGTTATTACTGTTCTCTACGTTCATACCTATGCCGCATATATTATGAAATGCTGTCTTTGGGGATACTCTTCACAATTGAAGACAGGTTGGAAACATCAGGCATGTTACTGATATGAAAGACTGACATTTCGGTAAAAGAGTATAAAACTGCTCTCCGTTTCCTATTCTAACTAACTTTTAGTGTATGATTCATATCTATACTAAAGTGATTCCTAACCAAACCAGAAGTCATCATCGCATTACCCGATCACAGTATATCTTCTTTCGTTTATTGCGAAGACTAGCTGTTAAGCTCACGAGATAAAGAAGAAGAAAAGTGCACAAACTTTCTAAAAATATTATGTTCGACAGAATATAAACTGTCAACGCAAGCAATATTCAAGTATTATACTTATGACGAACTTTGAAAAACTAGATTAAAAATATATCAATAACGAGCTGACTCATAATTTTTTTATCACTCATAAAAAATAAATTTTTTCAACTCTCCGCCGAAGAAAATGATAGCAAATGGTCTTTTAGACATTGTTGTGTTAAATGACTTGTATATAAACAAAGAATATTATTTAATATCCGGTATCATAAATAAATCATTTAAACCAAAGTGAATGTCTTTTTATGGGTAAAGGGAAAGTTCATTAAAGAGTTATAAGAATTGCTTCATTGGATAGACATTGTAACTGTTGTGCAAAGCAATCAGCCTTTTAGAAACCAAGGCTTTAGGAAATTGAGTTGAAAATAGCTAAAAAGGCTGGCATACAGTACACGCTTTGCAAAGAATCTCATTCAAAGCTCGCTTATATTGTGAGACAGGTTTTTGTCTTTTTAGTAACGTTTCGATTGCAGGAAATGAAATAAAGATGGCTTCGTTGGCATCACTGCACGACCGAATAAAGCTCCAAAACTTTGTGCACGAGTACTGAATACTAAAAATTCACTCAAACCAAACAGAAAAGAGTCGAGAATCTATTTCACTTGAATTTTGATTACATCGTGAAGATTAAAAATATTTCTTCATATAATATAATCTGTTTTCTCTCAAAGGGATATTAAAAAATGAAAAATGAAATTCATGTGGAGCTCGATATTAGTTTAATTTCGACATTTGAAGTGCTTTACAGACTATAAGCTGTAATAATTTCAATAACATTTTATCATTTTGCTTGTGTTAGCATTTTAAATATTATTGCATGACTTTTACGAATTCCATAGGCTTTCAAAATAGAAATAAATGAAAACATTGAACAGTTAGAACTGATACAGAATTTGAACAAATATTACATTTAATGGATTTCCCATTCATGATATGAATTTTGATATGTCTTAACTTATCAGAATCAATAATAACGGTTTGTATGGAATGCTTTAGGCATTTATATATAATTTGACTGAACTAAACATTGAATATGGATTACAAACACTAATAGACATGCAGAAAATATTTGTAGAGTTAGGTTTGGGTAAATTGATCAGTTCGAACACATTGGCTTAACTTGTATTTATTTTGGTCTTATAATTAGTCACGATTCGGTCAGTAAATGTTTCAAAGGAAATTGAAAGGAACTAATTTTATTGATATTATGCATGGCTTTACCATTAATAACATAGGATATGCTTTAGCTGTATCTAAAAGTTGTACCGCCGCTGTTATTGAGCATCCAGTTTAATGCATCGCATGATTTTCATTTTGCTTTAAAATTGTATTTTCAGCAGAATTTAAGTTATAAACTCCATTTGTATGAAACTCTCTACTACTAGCATATATAGTAATTGCAAATTGTAAACTTGTATCTTTGCTAACAAACAAGAATGATGGAAAGCCGACGCTTTTCGCTGAATCTTTTGATCATTCTAAATACTCCCAAGCGAAATATGTTAGCATTGCTATAGTAGAGATGCTATGCCTTTTGTCTGTATAGATTCCAATAAAATTATAAGTTTTTTTATCCTGCTGTTCCGTCTGAATTGAATTTCATGGAAAAATGTAAAGATGAATACAAGGAACAATTGCATGCATTGCAATTCAATAGTAACTCGATAAATAAATAAAAGTGAAATGCAATCCAGTTAAGTTTGTATAAAGAAGAATATTCAATAAGATATAGATATTTCTGATAAGAAAAATTTATGCAAAATCAAATTGAAAAAATATTTTTAGAAAATAAAAGATAAATACTTTATTCTAATGCTGTTAAATTTGTTTGAATAACATTACTATCCGAGTATAATATTTCCCAGAATTCTAAGAAAATATTTGACTCGTATTCTCAACTATCGTCAAAATAATAAAGAATTAATAATCATATGCTGTCTGCTATTGTTGAAAGATATTGTTGTGGTTTTGTGTGAGTGATGAAAATCAAGATTTTAACGTTGAAGCTCTAGAGCTATTTGAAGTTAATAATGAATTATTTGAAAAATATTATTAAAGTATTTTTTAAGAATCTTATGAGTCAAATAAGAGCCTCAATGCGCAGAAGAACAAAAGCTTTTTAAAATATCCCCAAGAGATTCATATTAGAGATTAAGATTACTGCTTCTCTTTGTCAAAACAGACCTAACCTTTCATAGAAATAGACTTAAAAATTATAATTCCTGAGTACTGCTACTTATTCGAAATTCATTCATAACTAATTAATCAAATTGTTTAAACACATTCAAAGCAAAGTTTTACATCAATTGATAAATAAATAAATAATAATTCTTAATAATTTTTCTTTTAATTAAACATTTGACTATTAATCAAACATTTTGTTCATAAGTTATAAACAATTAAATACTTTTGATATGTCAGAAGGTTTTGGAAAAAGAACGTTAACTTAATGTTAAAGGATTCGAGTCAGGAAAAGTTGTTTGGAAAAAGTTAAAACTTACGTCCGTTTTCGCAAAGAAAAGCAGATTTCATTTTAATGAGACGTAAAATCTAGATCTACGGAACTGAATAAATAACAAAAAATAATAATAGCGGCTAATGATTGCATTAACAGAAGGAATTTGACTACATTCCGTATATTTGAGGTTAGTTTTGGTTCAAAGTAAGATGTTATTTAGTTGTTGTAAACATTTTCGAACAATTTGTGTTATATTTGGAAACCAAGCTGTCGTGCATTGAGGTACCAAAACTCAAACTTCTTTTTACATTATGCAAATGTCAGCATAAAAGTGTTGCATTAAACAACACACACGGTCTCTCTCTCTCTCTCTCTCCCTCTCTCCCTCTCTCACTCACTCACTCTCCTCCGGTGTTTCGTCAGACTTACACAGTTCTGAAGTTTGTGACTGGTCTCACTTGTCTGACTCGTATAGTTTGATACTTTGAAACTATGCTCAATCTCTCAGTGAATGAGTGAGTTGGTTATGGCTGACTTGCTAATGAAAGAATCTATCTTAACTTATTCATCCATCATATCCATCATAGTTTAAGTACTTACGCTCACTTTCACTGCTTTAAGAGATTTCACATCAATCCAATCGATACTATATTCAAAACTTGAAATTTTTTATAAAGAGAATTACTAGTGAGAGATATGAAGCAGTTATATAGTGATATCTAATAAATAAGGAATGCATTTTCAGTAAAAAATGTCAGAATAAGTCATCAATGAAGTAATAGCAAAACCTTTTTGACTTTGCAGAGTGAGTTTATTCGTTATATTTCATTTGAGACGTGCTCAATGATGCCCTTAGAGTTTGTCTGAGACTTTTTACACATCAATTCATCTCAATTGCGTCAAATGAACGGTCATTTCTTTTTTGGTGCTGGCATTCAAAGCAGTTGAGATTGTCCTGAATGGTTAACTAAAATCGAATGTATTGGATGCACATGAAAGCAGTACATATAATAATCTACAACTCTTTTGTGTTATGCTTTATAACACACAATGTTGCCACTTATGGCCTCTTAATGCTCTATTAACTGATCAAAGCCATTATTACAATGATCCAGCCGTTAAACTCTTTTGTATATGACTTCAACAGTTCATTTATCATTTTTTTTAATTCGATACATTTCTTTCAAAAGTTAGTGCCCTTAATGAAAAAAAGTTTCGTGCATTTTTCATTATAATCATTAATAACAAGAGTAAAAAACTTATAAGTTATTAGACATTCAATTAAAAGTTGCCCTTTTCTTATTCAAAAGTGAGTTTACAAAAGAGTTGTTTGTAAAGTAAGTTTTGTATTGACTAACTTATTGAGCAAATGTAGTATATCTGCCATTACCTTAATTATTGTGGTTTACTCTTGCAGTTAGTCTGCTTTATTTGATGTAATTTGTGGTGAGATCAGCAGACCTTTAAGTTACTCAAAGATCGAATGAAAAGCAGATTGTAATTAATTTAAAAATGAAAGAACTTGAGCTCATCCCTGATTTTTGATACACTTTCACAACTCACACTATTCTAAACAAGAAAAAGAAAGGAATATTAGATCCAACTTCTCTTTACACAAAATGAGCTCTATTTGTGGAAGATTTATATGCACTTTGCGGTTGCTTTCTGTTTGCGGTTGTGAATGGTGTGAATCACAAATGAAGGAAAGGAGAGATGGGAAAAGTACATGGCAAATAAGTTAGTCCTGTCTATTCGGTATGTCGTTCTAAATGGATATGCCATATATGCCATTGACAAATATCTAACGCTACTTTGGCGTGCCTTAAATATATTAATGTCTTATATCTATATATATTATATTATATTTCCACATATTCATAATACAGAAATAAATAACTAGAAAATGCTATGTTTTCAAACTTTTACATGTTTAGTAGAGTCAGCTTCGTATGCATTGATAAAAAAATACACTAAACTCTATAGCGAATGATTCATAATGTCTTAATAAGACGACCGAATCGATTCTTCCGCTTATATCCTGATTACTATCTTTTTATATATAGAGAAACACTGCTGTAATAGTATTATTGCTTTTATTTTATAGACTTTACAGTTTGTCTGTAAATGTGTTGTGTGTGTCTTCTTCTAGAACTATAATGAAGTTATAATTTGGAAATAATGAAGTAACTGAAAAAAGAAAGCTGTGAACGGTTACAACATTCCCCTCTCTTTTAGGTATCAAATTTGGAGAGACACAGATATTAATGTACTGCCTCTTTACTCAAAGTTATATTCAAGAGTAACAGCTAAAGCTTTCAATATATATTGTACAGCGTTTTTACTGAATTTACAAGACTTCCATAAATTCTTATGAATCGGGAATATTATGATTGAAAGCAATATTATTGATTCGCATGAATGAATGCGTTTCATTTTGTATGATGAGAACGGCTTAATGGAATTGCGATTGGAAAGGAATGTAGCACTTATTTTGATCATAAAAACTTATCTATAAATAAAATTAACTTATCGTTTAATATTGAAAGAATGCGTACTTTTCTGCTCAAACTCATGACTTCATTTAAAAAACTATATCAGGTTCTGACAAATTGACAAATAAGCAGAAGTCGGTATTTTTGTTGTCAAAGGTATCAAATGTTAGACAGATGTGATATGAGTTCGTGCTTTTAAAGCCATGGCTGACTCGAATGCTTTACAAATAAAAACTTTTCATTATTTGTCTGTTGAATGCTTTGCAAATATTATTTCATACATTTTATTGTTTAAGATTTGATCATTTCTTAAACAAACTTTCAAAATCGCATAGTATTGTACAGTTTGATTCGTTTACCAAAAGCCAAATTCAAATCTTGAAAGCGAAACAACACTAGTTTGAAGTGAAATGTAAATAAAATCGATGTTTAAATGACTCGATTGACTTTGAACTTACAGTTTAAGTTGACGTAATTATCTCTGAACGAGTTATATTAAATCTGATTAGACTACAAACAGAGAAATAAATACTGTTCGACAATTAAGTAACATTTTATTCATAATAGTAGCCCTTCTCAATGTATAGTAATATTGCATTTTTCACATGAATAAGTTCAACAAATCCGTGATAAACAAACAATTTCAAATTATTTTTAGACCTGTAATCAAATGTTTAATTAAAAGAAAATTTATTAACAATTATTATCTATTTTCCAATTGATGCAAAACAAAGAATATGTTAAAACAATTTGATTAATTAGTTATGAATCAATTTGTAATAAGTACTATTCCTTTTTTAAGTTTCGGAGACAGTGAAGCTTTACTGTCAAGCTCTGAACTTCACTGTAAAACTCTTTCGATGGGCAGACTTATACAAAACCGTGCATTGCATTAAAGTACTTAAAAAAGGAATCTACTTAAAAAAGAAAGTAGCAGTACTCAGAAATTATAATTTTAGTCCATTTCTACGAAGCACACGAAATGTTAGGTACGTTTTCGCAAAGAGAAGTAGAGTTATATAACATTGCAAAAATTGCTCTCTTAAAATGTAAAAAATTTATTTGATTTTTAGTTAACTTTCAATAAGCGTTTTAGAAGAAAATACTGGAAATTGGATACTAACCAGATATTATTGAGTTGATTCCTAAGAAAGAATAATACTGTCACCCAACTGACTACATTGGGAAAGACCTCGGGGTTAATACTTAATTGTTTACTATAGAGACTGCCGCTAAAACATTTTCCCATGTCCTGAAGCAAATTTCTTCGAATAGATTACTCGTCAAATAGAAAATTAAATCATAGAGTCTTTTTTTAACTTAATGCCAGTGCAATATAAAAAATCATTCAAATTCAAATTTCTTTTCTTCAAATGCAAACCAGAATAACTTAATTTTCAATAGAATCAGTTTATTTTAATAAGTTTTAATAAGAGACCACTCAGTTTAGTTCAAATTAAATGATTTATGCAGATAAATAAAATTTGAAATTTATTCCAGAAAATATAAAGATTGAAATCAAAGTTGAAATGATGACTGAATTTAGTAAGAAGTGATTCGTGGCAATTCTGAGAGTCAAACAAATTCAGACCAGTCAACAAAAGACAGCCCAATTTAAGATGAGATAAACTTATCAAACAATGAAACTTGAATAATTGATTGTCTTTTGGATGCGAACAAAATTAAGCAAAGCTGATAAGACTTTTTAGTTGCTTAGTTAATATATTGTTAGATTGAGTTCACTTTTTCTTGAATAATTGACTTCTCTTTTTAAGATAAAAGATGAATAACTACTGTATAGTGTAATTTTGAATCTGACTCTGACTTTTAGTAGAATATTCATTAAAATAAGAATTCCAAAATTGTCTGCACTAAACTATTTTCATTATGAATAAGTTAATGTAAAATAATTAATTTTCTCAAAATCAGTTCTTATACAATCAATTGAGTTATTTGTGAGTTATTTGTGAATACAATCCTTAATTATTTGATGACTTAAATTTGATTCAAACAATGTTTTATTCAGCTTTTGAGTAATTAGAGAAAAATTGTTGAGAAGACAGGCACATAAAGTTTCATTTTATGAAAGTTCAATCAGAGTAAACACTATTATAAATAGATTATTAATAACTTGAAGTATAATTTATGCGAAAATTTGCATATACAGTATAAGAAGCTTAAATTAGCGGTTCAACCTGTTTATGCGGTTGATTTGATGAATGTTTTGGTGATCATAATTTTGTCCCATCATCTTATTTAGAATTAATTAATTTACTTAAGGCTCAATTGTTATTCTTAGGAATTTTCCATTTTTGTTGTACCTGTAGTTGAATTGATATAATCATTATCATTCCATACAGTTATTGCAGCGCTTCATGAATTTCTGAGTGAAAGTAACTTTCATGCTTGTAATCAATTATATAAAAAGCCTTCAGCTTTAGTATAGCGGCGATTCGCTAAACAATTCAATAGAAATATTTGTACTTCTGTTAAATAAAATAGATATAGCATTGAATTGTTAAAAATTCATTGAAAAATCAAAAAATAGCCGAAGCATTGGACAAATAACGATATATAAAAGTATTGACTTATTGTATATCAATAGCAACAAAAAATGGTTTCTATAGATAACGGTTCAAACATTCATGAGTGCAATCATCTCACAGCTAATGACCATTTGTGTAGTACTTGTTATATTATGCAAACCATCACTACTTTATATAATTAGTGCCAAAACCAGCTTTTAATGTATAACCTCAATCATACAAGTAAAGCCCATCTCTTAGTGTTACGCCAAATGTAAAATACATTCATAGCGTTTAAAAATAAATAAATAATGTAATAAATCATTCATTTGTTTAAGAGTCCAAATTCTAAAACTTGAATTTTTTCAATTTGAGAGTAAAATAACAACATCACAAATAAAAAAAAATACTCCATTGTTTTCTAAATAATTCTTTTCTCTCTATTGAATTCATAAGCGTAATGAAGACATAAAACCGTATCATAAAAAGTTTATTCAAGTCATAATCACTGTCATAATAAGAAATTTAAGCGATTCATTAAGGCTAAAAAATTGATATTTTGAAACTTATTAAGTCAAATAATGTCTCTTATTTGCATATAATAGAGCTTATCTAACAATCACTGTTTTCGCTTATTTAAAACGTGAAACATAACGAGATTGTACATGATAATTGAAAAATGAATTGAAGTAAAAATGAAAGTAAAAAATAGAACAGTCCATCCCGGTTATAGTGAATGGGTCGGTGCAGCCGAAAGCTTTTTGTATAAACTTTCTATATAAAGGTTCTCAAGTACAGTAATAACTTATAGTGATAAATACTCTGCTCTCAAGTTATCTTTAAGCGGGGATAACCTTTCCAATTAACATATTACTAAATCAGTACAGTATAATCAAAGTTTCAATCTTTAAAAAGTACACAAATTTCTCAAAAAATTCATATATTTTCACTATCATTCATCCAAATCAATAATTATTAAATTTATTATATATTTTGTTGATAATTATGCAAAAACTTTAAAGTGAATGAAAAATTGAGCAAATCTTAAATATTGTGATTTGAAAATTTATTCTCAAAATATAAATGTATTTTCTTAGGATTCAATAGCTCATGATTTATAGTCCATTTTTAAAGTTTCTTTAATCTCCACAGTTTTTATGGAAACCCATTTCGAACATAAAATATCATTCTCTTTCATATTGTAGTCAATCAAACCAAACATTAAGAAAGTATCTCTATTTCTTGCAATCGAGACGACAGTTCAAAATTTGACTAATTTTTCTATTTAAACTTCTTTAATTTGAAGAAAACCAATGGTTGGGATTCACTGGAGACATGAAAATAAACTACAATATCTTGAATGTGAAACATTATTTCGATGATTTGATTCATGAATATTTCCAAAAATTTTATGCATCCAATTCTATGGAGAATAAAACATGGAAACAATAATAAAGTTTATGACTGAATAATTTGAAAGTGATTATTACAATTCATAGTCAAAACCGAATTAATAGTATGAAGATATGCACTCAATTAGAAATGATAAAACAAATTAGTTTGTTGTCAAACTATGAGTTAAAAATACTTCGAAGAAAACTAATTCAAAAACAAAATAAGAGCAGTCTTTGAAAAATGTATTAAAAAATACCGCTATATTTCGTAGTTTTTTAAAAGTCGCAAAGAATTCCCAAAAGAATTGCACTGTTTTTGAGTATCACAGTATAATCTGAAATTACAGTGTTAATACATTAATTCACATTTCTTATTTCAAGCTCTCGTGTCGAATCCTTCTGTTCATTATTCAGTTTTCAAGTCTATTAAATCACATTTTCAAATTGTGGAAAAAATTTCTTCAAAATTCAAGTTGTTTTCGAATACAAATAATTGATTTATTTAATTAGAAAACTTAACATGATATTGTTGTCAATGAATATTAATTGAGATACAAAATAACAGTTAATTTATAGTAAATTAACATATTTTTGTTTTGAGAATTGACTTATAGGTGAATATAAATAAATAAAATAATGAGAAAAAGTAGAATAACATTTGAAAAGATTTTAAAATATTGCTAAAAGCAAAGAATATATAGATTTAATTGCATTGCAGAGAAATTTTAGTCGAAATCAAAGTATTAGTGTACCAGCACTGGTACGTGATTTACTTGATTTGTTGTGTATTAGGGGTACAACAACTACAACTTTATTATAGCGTACTAAGTCGTTCTACGTGTTGGAAAGTCATAAAAAATGAATAAAACATGACCAATGAAAAAGTAGTACTTTCTTACCGTTGATTATAATCAATATAAAGGCCAGCACTGATGTCTTCTGCAAATTCAAAGAGAATTCGGTCATTTTTTCTCCCTCTTGTGTTTTACTGTTTTAAAGCGCGAATTGTGAATGAAAATGTTATATCGATGTTAAAGTAAGTTTAGCAGACATTTACTTTGAAAGTAGTGCAGAACTATTGCGATGTAATTTAATTGAATCGACAGTACCCTTAATAAGCTTAATATATTTTTGCAGTATATAATATAATGCTAATGTTCAGTTCATTTGCACAATAATGAATGCATTGAATGCATTGTGGCTATAAGTTTAATGCAGTTTAGTGTGGCCTAAAAACAACAAACGCACACAAAGCAATTCCAATTCAAAATGATGGGATCATGTCTTCAAAAAAAAGTTTTTTCGCTATCAAACTCTTAATGAAATGCACACAAACTCATGAGAGAAATGGTCTCAAATGCATTGGTTTCTGTGAATGCAATTGTTTGACTATATATACTATTTGATCTCATACTAGTACTATCGCACACAACATAACGTTACTGCAAATACTGTAGACAAGAGTTGAGTATAACACACACATAGACACACATATCTTCACTCACTTTTGCTTGTTTGAAATCCAACATATCCAACTTGAAAGGCATGCGCGTCAAACAAAATGTGAAAATAGATTCACTCATGCAATATATTTCTTGCAAAGAACTTTCATCTAATATTTTCTATGCTATAATCTCCACCTCTTTCGTTCCAACTGTTTATGCTATTTAATGAGCAATGTTTGATTTGTGGAAATATCGATTGCATGAGCTATTGAAATATTGCATTTAGGCATTTAAGTATAAGACTAAGTCTTTACCTCATCTTCACCCATAAAAGACTCTTTCCCGCATTACAACTTATTCATCAGATTAGCCTTTTTCTACTGTAAAAGCTATACAAAAAACTTTCAAATCAAATTCAATGAATACCATTTTCTTTAACGAAAAAAGTCTTCACTGGAATTAGTAGTTCGATTCAAAGCTTGCTTTTTTGTGACAACCTTTTGATTTTTGGAGTTTAATTAAAATAAAAAGAGGTAAAGCTAAAGGTGAAAGGAGTGCATGACTTGATTCGTGAATAAATGACGCTTTCAATACTGAATCGCAAATGTATGCATTAGACCTGACTCTAAGCAATTAATCAAATCAGACACGCCTAGTAATGCATTACGATTAGACATTTATATAAAGCGATTGCCGCTTCAAATATTTTATTGAACATTATTGAATGTGACTTTGCATCCACTCTTATGAGTACACACAAAAAATCAGTTCAATTACCGCTTTCCACTTCAATCAGTGCATACAATTTTTTAATCAAAACATTTTTCCAAATCGCCATTATATTCAAGGAAAGTCCAGAAATCAATCAATTACTAAACTCTCTATTAATTAATTGCCCTCTATTTTCATTCCATCTGATACTTGTCTGTCTATTGTCTCTTATTTGTAAGTCTAACACAAAATCAATATCAATAATAATTCACACTTTTGTTCCGTTGGCTTTTGTCTCGTTTATATAGTGTATAACTAGCGAGAGATCAACAATTTATTTAAAAATTTTCTTTTTCATCATTTAAGAAGTCCTTTATGCAAAAGAATGAATTAAATCATTTTTCAGGAATACCCGCAAAACATTGTATGTATATATTAAAAATGGAAACCACTTTAGTATTCAATTCTATGTTCCTTTTGCACAATTGATCCCTAGAGTGAACTTACCATAGATATAATGCATTTGCATTAAAATGAAAAAATTAGTTATTAACTCAAGGATTAGGCTTTACATTAGTTCAAGCAAATAGTCTGAACTTATTTTCAAAAACTCTTTGTCTCGAAAGCCTATAAGAAAGTAAAACAATTCAGTTTCTGCATAAGTGTTCAGCTCTTATGGCTCTAAATGTTGACCAAAAAGCAATTTTTTAATTTATTTTCATCAATTCATTGAAATGTATAATAAAATGGGCTGTTTATAGTGCTTATGATAATTAAATTAAACCATTAATTTATTTTTGTCTTCTTTTCGAATCATTTTTCAAGAGTAATCAACTTATAGAGCGAAAGTTCACAATAAAAGTAATAAAAAGATGTGTTCTGTGCAGTATATTTGATATAAACACAGCTTTGTTGAATCGGAACAATGAATTTGCCTTTCTTTTGTTTGTCGTACAGCTATTCGATTAATATTTACTCTATATTCATCCCAAAAGGATGAGTAAGATCTGATATCTTTCAGTGTTTGACAACGATTTTATTTCATATCACCGAAATTCATTTGGTAGAAGTTTATTTGACAAAATTTCATTTGTCCAAAATTTTTTTCAACTATTGAGAAAAATATTTCATTTCGTTTCGTCTAAAAAAGTCTATAGCCATATGTATAAAAGTAAATTGAATCTCTTATCTTGAAATCTCGCGACAAAACCTTTTTAAACTGTTTATAAAACCTGAATTACAAAAGCTTCATTAATATGATAAAATTTTAATTTATTCACTCTGAGAAGAACAGTTCAAATAATGAAATGCATAATAAAAACACATTCATTAACCAGTAAAATGCATGAAAATGTTGGAGATTTTCCACAAATGAAAATCATTTCTCAGGAGATTATAAGATAAGCAGATTAGAGATTCAATTTACTTGTTCATTTACTTTTATACATACAGTTATAGACTTTTTATATGCGAATGAAATTGAAATATTTTTCCCAATAGTGTAAAATTTTCGGCCTAATGAAATTCAGTCAAATGAGAAGACACTTTTGACAACTCATTATCAATACTAAAAAAATTGACTTTTCTATGGCTTATCAAAACTTGATGTCTTGTCATGATCTGAATAGATCAGTGGACAAAAATAATCGGTAGACTGTACTGGAGTTATTACTTTTGGAAAAATTGAGTATTTAATTATCTGTGAACTACTTTTTGGATTCACAAAATTTAAGTATAAATTACAATTAAATGAAAGTGAGAATAAATTTCTTCAAAGAGCTTAAATGATTAACTGTATGTCTATATGGAATCAAAATAGAGTGTGTATTTACGAACACAAAGATCTCTAGTTTTCTTAACCGTATAATTTCAATGTAGGCTTTTTTATAATTCAGAGCTTCAACAAAGAGTTTAGAACTTAGCAATTATTTTGATTGATTGTCTTAAAAGTGATTGAGTACATGTAATTGAATACCGTTTAGTATTTTAAAGCTATAATCATCTCAACAATTGCTTTCATGTCTCTCCTAATGATTCAGTGATCGAAAATTTCAATTCAAAGATTAATTCAGTTGAAAATTTTGAAATTTTCTCATTAAAAATAGAGTTAAAATGTTTTGATTCGATACGTTTTGCACTTAATTTGATGAATATTCTATGTTGAACCGTTTTTATGAATTGTTCATAATTAGGAATGTGACATGTATGCACTTACAGTATTTCGGCCATATATTTACAAAAACAGCAAAATATGTAGATTTATTGATATGTAGGCAAATATGCACTTAAAAATTAAATCATACCTTCAAAAAAAACTAGTTATTTGAGTAATTCAGAGTTGCAGTTAGTAATAAAATCCATTTTCAAGTTATCAAATATGAAACTTTTTCGATTATCAGATAAAATAGACTAATAAAAAGAGATAATTGTTAATGGAGTTAATGGTGCAAAACTTAAATTTGGTCAACTCTTCTCAGATTTCTTCAGAACAATTATCTTCATCAAGAATTTTCCTGATTTTACAAATAGTTTCATATTCAGGATTTGCATTCAAGACACTGATAAACTTTTCTTTTGCCGTATGACTTATAGAATCATAAGTTTCAAAAATATACTATTTATGAAATTTAATTAAAAATGATGATTTAGAAAATATTAAAAATCAATATAAAAGGATCCCTCCTTTGAGAATTTCTCAAAAGTGCCTAAATATGCATTTATTGAAAATTTGTGCCAAAATATGTGAATATAATTAGATTTTCACAATTGCATATGATCTGAATTTGGGAGACAAACATGTACAGTATTTACATGGAATTCACAGCCTTATTGATAATTTCTACGAAATTTGTGCCAATAACTCACTTCAGCTCAAACATGTGTATTGCATTACAAGGTTTTTGTTTCGAGACTTGTGCAAACATGATTAAATGGTCTGCACTTCGATAATCTAACCGCCAAAACGTATTTGATTTTATTAATTGAAAACAAGATACATCTCAAGTTATATCTAGATGTTTCCAATCAGAATATGACAAATGTGAGAAACAAGAGAAGTTTGCAGACAAATAAAGAGTAAATATCGAGTTATAGCATCGCCATGAGATCTTAAATCTTGAATTCGCGCGAGGGGTTACTCGATTCTCATTACGACAAACTGTTAACTATTGTGAAGCGCATCACAAAAATCCATTGCTCACCAGTTGGCAATCATCACCTGCTGTAAATCTTATCCATAGGCTTTAAGAAATCCGCATCAATTGATTGAAATTAGACAATGTTTTTCAAAGACAAACTTATGAGAAAAAATCTCAAGAAATATTGCTTGCAAAATATGCGGAAACAAAGTTTTGAAATATTGTTGGCTTATTTTGTGAAAGTTTTGCTGTGAAATTGCAAAATTGATAAATAACATTTTAGGATAAATTTTTATTTGTGGGTCATTTCAAGAAGTATTTCACGTGATTTTTAGATAAAAAATACTACAATACAAAATAGACATTTTGATCCTAAAACGAGTAAATAAAAGTGTTGATCCAGCAATCCATGTAATAGAAGAATCACAATATCGTAGTGAGCTTTATAGATTCAATCAATTTGAATCCATAGAAATCACATGCGAATTTTTTTCAAATTTTATAAGTTTTACTTTGGCATTGTTTATGTATTTCTGAATAATGATAGCATTTAAGTGTATTTAAGCTAATTGTACTCTCGAGTATAGTAATGCTGCAACTAGTTCTTGCTTTTGGGAACCAAATCAAATCATAGCCCCTGAATTCTGACCCAAACTGAACCAAACCTGAACATTTTGATTAGTACCGTTTTTTGGCTGGGGGCCAAGTATATTAAAACATAAAATTTCCATAAGATGATCATTATAGTTCATATGTTCACAGATCTACACTTAGATGCCTAAAAATCTCTGGGGAGGTCAGGGCGCCCTTGGCCCCTACGGTAGACCAAACTTAAACAATACCAAACCCTCAACTAAATAACAAATTTAATGAATAAGAAATGAAGTACTTTTTGTGGTATATGTATTCAAATAATACAATTGAATGACTTGAAACATCAAATAATCAAAAAATGCTAGCTTTCATCAATTTAATTTTGCGGGACATCAAGATGAGCATGTTTTCCAATATTGTTGACATTTCTTCTTAAGTACTCAATGAGAAAATGAAAGAAATTTTCTGTTTCTCAATGCAAAGTAGAGACTGCTTGAAATTAAATGTGAAATATTTATGTCAATTTATAGTTAATTTGAAAATACATGTACTCAGACTATAGTTAACACTCAGTGGAAATAAATAGGTAAGTGAGTAATTGGAAAGTGATGTTCAAATATTTAAAGAACTGCAGCAGTGAATGGCTTCCCTTCAAGAGTTGAATCCAAGCAATTATTGGTTAGAACTAAAAAAATCTGAGATTGTAATTAATGTAATATAAAATCATTGAAAAAGCTATAAGAGAATTATTAAACATTTAGAATTCAACTGGAAATTCAAAATCCATCAGAACTATAATTAAATTTGAAAGAAAAGCTGCTTATTTTTGAGCTGTTTAAGTGATACTTTTTTGAGAAATTAGTTTCTTAAAAAAGCAGTTTGAGATTATTGAAAATTTCGAGACTGTTTGCAAATCTGTTATGTTGTAATATTATATCATTACAATCAAAGTTACATAAAATTGAGGTCAATCAAGTTGAGAACAGCAAATTACGATAATGTATAGTAATAATCATTTTGAACGAGCCATTAAGAAAATCAATACTACACTACGCTTTAAGTAATGAACAGTTTTCAAATATTTGATGAGTCGCTTTACAGTCAGAATTAGTAAAAGAGATAAATTAGATCACAAGTTTTTTCAACTTTTAAAACATACAAAATAAATATTCAAATAATTTCTTTATGATAATCTATATGATTATATTGATTAAGCGATACCGCGCCCTGACTTGAACTTTCAAAGTATTGTAAGAAAGGGTAATCTATAACAATAGAGCTCATCAACTATCGCGTGCTCACATTTTAAACATTTGAGTTGAATGCTTGGATTGAGTAAATGCTCAATTGGTAAAAACATTGTTTAGTTAGGGTTAAGTTTTTAAACAATTATCAATTTATGCCTAATTTATCAAATTCTGGATGGAGTGTGGGAACTGACTGTCTATTTTCTGTTTTATATCAATTTCATTTTCATTTTATTACTTTATATTTCATCTCAACTTTCATTTATTAACAGTGAAAATAAGTTCTTAAAATAATAAACTTTAATATTAGCCAAACGTTTTCGATCTAATCTGAGATCATGATCAGGGTTATGAAGATGTTAATGAAATAAATTGATGTTTAATTATTGTGATTTTAATAGTTGTAAGCGTGCGAACCTCTATCTCATTGTTTGGTTTAGAAAATGAAATTGATATAAAAAAGAATATGAATTAAAAATAGTGTAATTGCACTCCATTCGGCCTTACGCTCACCGAACCTAACAAAGTCACTATCTTGTGTCCGGTGTCTGTTCGTCCGCAATAAAATAATTTCATTTTTAAGCGCGAGCTCTTGTTCTATTTCTTACTTTTAGAGAAAAATCAAATCAGAGACTCATATTTTGTGTTTATCAAAAAAGGATTTAATAAACATCTATTTCTATGTCTCTAAAGAGTGAAGTTTAAAACCATTTAAAAATCAAAACCCATTATTACAAATCACATTTGATTTGAGTGAATATTAGGTTCTAATGATTTATAGATACGCGCAATAATTTGACTGATTCTTAATTGACTACAAAGCAATACATTAGACATTTCTCTTCAACAATGAGTTTAAAATAAAATCTAAGATTAAATCTGTATAAGCTGTATGTGGTGTCGCGCGCCTGACATGTAACCGGGAGACACATGTTCTATACCTGTCTGGTCAGAATCGGGAGACACATGTTCAATACCTGTCTGGTCGGTTAACATTTTGAGTCGTAATTCATATGATTCTTAATTAATTTAAATTCAAATATGAGTTGCAAAGCAACGGGAACTGCTAGTTATTATATGAAGGACAACAATAAAACCAATAATATATTTTAATGCATAAATGAATTCCAGAATCGAGTGGAAAATATGTTCTCATTTTTCTTTTATGTGATAGCATTTGCTTATGATATGAAAGGGTGTCCAACGATTTATGAATCGATCATTTCGCTATTCTATAGAATTCAAAGTAATATATTTTTCGAGATTAACGAAACTCAATCTGTCATATATTTATCGCGATATAAAGAATTATGCGGAGAAAGAGATGTTTTCTCGTAAGCTGTCGTGTGAAAGACTGCAATTCATGCCTTTTATAAATTACAATTTAATTCTAATACATTTTTATTTGAAATTTAAATACTGTTTCGATGAATGGCCACAATTTAAATATAAAATTTCTTGAATAGAGTATAGATTTAAAGAATGGTCTTTAACTTTCTTCCAAAAAACCTAAAATATTTATTTTAACTTCTTGATTGAGGCAAATAAATGAATTGACTATAAAAAATGACTTAATCTATAGATAAACGAACATGTCAATTTATTATTGATTTAAAACTGTCTTTAATGAGTTAAAGTTAGAAATTTCGTGGTCTGGAATTACAAGTTCCAATTCATTTTACGATAAGAGTGCGAGGTTTCGATTTAACATAACTTATATTCTTCACTTTTCGTATGAAGCGTATCAATTGATTACAGGTTATTATAACTTTAAAACAATAAATTTTCAGTGCATTTCTACGAAGCCCTGCAATACTTCACACTCTTTTTGCAAAATGAATTTGGATTTGGTAGGAATCAGTAAAATAGTGATGTTTTGCTGTGAACACTTAGTTTTACCCAAATTCGAAACACTCGAATTGAAAATGTGCAAACCCTGATTTGAATCCCTAAATTACTAATTGTCCAAAAATGATGCCATTTACAAATAAAACTAAAAGAAATTCGATCTTACTTTAATGTGTGAACTGAATAAATTTATATGAAATTAAGTTTAGCTAGGTTAAGTTAGGTTAGAAGATTGGCGCGCTGTAGCATACAAGGCTTGGGCTGCGAAAGGTTGGGTTATTGAAAGGTGGAACTATTTGAGGTTTAGTTGCATAATTAGTAAACACATTACCATATTGCTGAGTCAGCCCTTCTTATTCATGTTAACCTTATTTTTCATTCAATTGAAATATATAATGAACTTGTAAAATGGTATTCCAGTACTTCAGAATAATTCATTATTTCATACATGGCTGAATAAGTTATTTCGTTACATTTAATAATTTAAATACATTTAAATCTTCGCCCTGAAGAAGAGTGTGGACTCACTAAAAACGTTTGACATTTTTCAATATCTTATATTTTATTTAAATTTAACCACCTTTTCACTGAATAAAAGAGTTTAAAAATTAAATGAATGAATAAGTTATTATATTTTGATAAAGTTGTTTTTGGTTAAATATTTAGATGTGATTAGAAAGACAGAAGTTAATGAGTGAGACAATAATCCCAAACCAACTGAGACACATCAACAAAATACGATTCCATTGAGTGAGATCCTCAACTTGCTTCGACTTGTATTCTTTATTGATCGTAGTTTTTAGCTTTTCAGCATTTTAGACAAGTCGAAGCTGACGTTCAATAGTAATCGGACAAATGTGCGAATAGATTAATGCGGGAGAAAAGTAATGACACTTTTATAAAATTTATATATAGAATGCAAACTTCTTTCTTAGAATTTCATGTATTATAGAATATAATGTTCAATATAGCGGTCATTACTATTTAAATGGAGAGTAATATTCAGTTTTCGAATAAAGGCAAAGACGAGTCATCAGAAATAAATAAAAGCATTTGAACTATTGGAGGAAAATGACTTTCTTTAGAGATAAACTTGATATTTTTGTGATGAGCTGTGACTTAAAAGAGAAAATTGAATAGAATAAGAAAAGATTATGAGATAAGGATCAATAGAGTATAATGTTCTCCATTGTTGATCACCACTTACTTATGCGAATGATTTATTAGAAATGAGGTACAACTGAACGGAAACAGGTTTAAATGATTGATTGTAAGTTTGGGTGAGATGTTCTTCTAAGTTATTTCATTCATGTCAATAGAGAGGGGATGGAAAGTGAATGGAGAGAATGACAAAGACATGAGCCCACAGTCACTATAACAAAAGCACAACTCTTCATCATTGTAAAGAGTTTTAGACGAGTACTGAGGTATCAAACAGTTTTAGATCCCAACAATTCTTCAATAAAGAAATGTTTAGTTTTTTGGTTTAATGGCACTCATTTTGAAGCAACACATCCAAGACATTTCTCTTTTTGCATCCAGTCTTTCTTATAATGCTTATGCTATGATATAATCGCCATTATCATCATCATCATCACCGATAGGCTTGAAAATATCTGAGAATAAGTTTGAAAGTAAAGTACGAAATGGATTGACGCCAATGCTGTCGCTAGTCATGAATCCGGTGCGAATCTCTTCTAAGAGTATTGGATTTAGAAAAGAACAAAATAGACTGAAATTGAAAGATATGATTACACTTTATCGATCGATTACCAGTTATTCGGATCGTATACTGTAAAAGAAAGATTTTTTGTGCCCACTTTTCCTTCTTTTTAATTTGATAATATTCTTTTAATGTATCTCTATTTGAGTCTCAAAGTATTTTTCTCTGCTTTATTTGCTAAAGGGCTGCCTTTCCTAAAATGAATCCCAAAGGAATTATAGTCACAAAATAACTCAACTGCTCACTAGCTCTACTCAACTGGCTTTCAAAATTTGTTCTGAATAATTCATAAAGTTTAAAGCACACAAATCAGCAAATCTTGTCATTTTCATATTTAGCTCAAAGCACTATCTATTGTCAATTGTAATTTTTGGTCTTAAATAATTTGCTAATTCTTTCACTTGATATCAACTCCACAGACAATATAACATATGACTCTTTTTAACTAAAATAAATGCAAATTCTTGGTTCTCAACAATGAGACAGGAATCAAAGGAATGTTTACTGAAATGATAATAAAAATAATTATATTAACTGAGCAAATATGTGACTTATTTGGACTTTACATTTCATTTGAGTGCAATATTTTTGTGGTCGAGTGAAATTGTGCTCATATAACATATATTCTGTTATCAAAATAAGTTTTAAAGTTCGCTAACTTTCTTCAACTCTTGATATGGTGTCAGAATGAGTGCAAAATTCTGATAAAACCCTCAACTGGATTGCTTGTAGAGCATGAGAGTTGGACTGTATGGCGTTTCTCATGAATGCATTCATCATGATTGCTTTGCTGAGTCGGCCAATCGATTATATGACGATGATTTTGACAAAAAATTGTACAGTAAAAAATGATAGAATTTGAAGCGCGCGTGAAGTGGCTTCAAAGTAGTCAACTCTAAATAATAGAGAATCAAAGTTTGCCTAACGCTTGATTTGAGGAGAAAAAAGAATAACAAAAAACCTGATGAAGGGTAAATAGTAAATCTTTTTCAGACTCATCCAAACTCTTGATTCTCAATCCAATACCTATTTCTACACAAAAACTGTTTCTGAGTGAGTTCTGTTCTACTGGAAGTAATTAACGATGACAATGAATTATTCTTTGCTTTTTTCATTATTAGAAGCCATCCAGTGATCTGTAAAGTTCAATACTAAGAATAACTCATTACTAATTGCTTCGAATAAATCCACATCTTTTTTCGGTTAAAAAAAGTTACATTAAACACAAATAAATTGAACAAAAAATTTCATCAAAATGCTAGTTTCAGTCAAAATTAAGATTTGCGAATCGATTGAAGCATAATAAAGGTTTGAGAAGTTCATTAAGTATTTTAATGATGGAATTGACTACATGTTTACTGCTATTATAAATTAGACTCTATAACCATTTAAACTTCATTAACAGATAGTAATAACGTGACTAAAATGTTTCTTAAAATTGAGTTACATTAAGTTATTTCATTTTTATTCCAATTTACGTGATATCGATTATAAAATGAGCATTTTTTATAAAGACTTTGCATTTATTTATGAAATACCGAGCCTTGCAGTGAACAGAGATGACAAACTCATTAAACGTTGATATACTTATTAATCGTGTCAGCACATACTTACTATCGCTGCCAAATCTTTCTGCAATATTTGAAACATATATAATTACCTGTAAAGTAAATTCTATTCTTAGACTATTATAAAACATGTATTGCACGAAAGGATATATCTTTAGATTTGCAGAAAGATTTGGCAGCGATAGTACTCTCTGTCCGTCCATCCGCAGCTACGACTGTATGAAAAGTTTCATAATTTATTATTGAAGATCCTGTTCATTCTTATGAATTGACATCAATTTTATTGTTCAGGAAAACGTGTTGAGTATGAAAATTTCCAAATTAAAAGCTTCAATCTATTGTTTTTGATCACGTTTTTAAGATTTACATATAATTCAGTTTCATTATTGAAATAAGTTTTTTCACTATTGCTCTGACAATCAATGATTTTTTGCTTTTTCATACTATTGAAAAGCATTGTTTAAATATTTTGAAATTTTCATTTTATTAGAGATTTATATATTTTTGAAATGTCTTTTATTTATCAGATTTATCATGTCTTTTATCAATTAAATTCAAATTTAGTCAACCATTAGATTGATTATATTTTCACGAAATCACGGATTGGATTGAAACAAAAAAAACATAACAAAACATGTTTTTTACCTTTGCTCACAATTGTACAGTTTGTTTGAATGAAATCCTTGTTATGCAGTGAAGCCTGTCAAAAACTTATGCCACTCAGTTTAATTACTAAACAAATAGCAAATAGCATAGTTGAAAAGGTTGCTTCAAACCATAATTTGATAATAAACATGTTAAATCCAATTATCATTCTGAAAAATAATTTTGCAAAGTTTGAGAATTCGAAAACTTTTCCATTTATCAATTGAATAACACTATGAATTTTTGAAGGAATAGTTTAAATAAAATAAAGTTGAAGTCCTGAAGTTGACCAAAAGTACTAATTGACAGAAATATGTGAATCCCTAAACCTTGAACTCCCAACAAAGATAAACGCAGACATCGTGACAAAAATAATGATTTTAATTCTGCTAAAGTCTGAGATGGTATGCAATATAGATACTGTAAACCATTCATTTATGAGCTTTTATGAGCATTTATGAGTAAAAAAAAACTTTACTTTGGGATCAAAACGAAATAAGTTATCATTTGAATTTTGTTCACCAAAATCATGTTTACGATTTTTGATTGAACCGTCTCATTGATTATAATTAATTATTGTTTAATGGGTTACTCATTAGTTCTGAAGCATGAGATGCTTTATACTCAGTTGAAAACTATCCCAATCCAACTTATCATTTAAAATGGAGAGTAGAAGCATTTATGAAAATATTTTAAAACTAAAGGAGTGATAGAACCAGTCAACAGCTCAGAATCTTTCGTTTCCATCACGATAATGACTAATTTTATCAAATTAAACGAATACAACTGGGATTTAAAACGTTCAAAGTTGAGAGTATAATACTTTAAAGCATTTGAAAAAAAGTAATAAATGAAAATTACTCATACAATGTCTTATACCATCATAATCAAATACAGTAAATTAAAGTAACTTTTGGCAATTTAAGTTTTGCATTCATTTTTTCATTGCTCGTGAGAATTCTCGTCAAATTATTCAGAATATGTAGAATTCATAATTTTATAATTAATTGGCTCACATTAAATCTGAGATGTCAACCGTTATTAGAAAAACGGAAGGCTTTTCTAATTCAAATGAGATTTCCAAACGTTAAACAAGCTTTAAATATGAAAAATCATTCAAAAATTCTATTCCATTCTTGACTCGGAATGTGATATCCATTAATAAAATAAAATTCTTATTCATCCATAAATGACTTATTTCTTGATTATTGTTTCCATAAGAGTAAGAAAGAGGAGAGAAGAGAATAGGGAGGGAGGGAGAGAGAGAGAGAGAGAGAGAGAGAGAGAGAGAGAGAGAGAGAGAGAGAGAGAGAGAAATTCTTGTAGAAAAACTTCATTAAAATTACAACATAATAGACAATATGACTAAACATAATAAGAGCATGAAAATATAATAAAATAAGCCTTGACTTTCATGTAATATTCTTTCTTTCTTTTGTATTATGTTTTTAATGTTTAGCTGAACATTATTTTTAGAATAATCTCCATTTCTAGTATGTCATTAAAGTTTGAGAACAGAAACGAATCCCTATTCCTTACTCGTGGGAGAGAGAGTACAGTATAAAATAAGAGAAATGCTTCACTTAGAAATCAAAAATCAAGAGCAAAGCAGAAACCAATATTATAGAGAAAAATATGTATCTCTTATTTTGTGTGTCTGTTGTGTGTGCGCGCACTTAGATTAGAAAATATGATGAAACATGAAAAAAGAGGAGGAATTGTGGGAATATTAGTAGTGACTTGTGACTGAAATTCATCAAATATGACGAGCATTCACTAAGGCTATAGTGAAACTTATTTGTGTTATGATGTCAGTAGTGATGCATCTTTGTTACTATTTTGATAAACCTCTATGTTATCAATAGCTTCTTGCCCATCATCTAAGAATAAATGATTTGCCTTTAGATATAAATGCATTATGATCTGCCTCTAAACCATGAAATAGTTGTCACTTATTCTTATATCCATGGAAGGCATGATTGGAATTATTATTTTCCGCTCAATTCTCTAAAGATGAAAAAAACTAGAGAATAAGTAAAGTTCACTGCAATAGTAGAAGTTGAGAAAACTAGTTTAGTTTAGTGTTAAATTGAGAATTTCGGAGATATCTTTTTCAAAAAACTATTTCTGTGTTAATGATTAGTAGGTTTCCCAATACAATCTGTTAATATGCTTCAAATGACACTTTAATTTAATGGCAAAGTGTAAATGATTGATGAAAATTATGAATCATTATCCTTTGCAATTCATAACACATTATGTGAGGGTTTATGTAAATAACATTAATGATAATCTTTCATCAGAACAACCACTCTATATAAGTTTGGCATTGCGTTTAATCAGCTCTTGAATAACTTGCAAATGCCAACACTCAGTCCATTTAAATGAATAAATAATGGTTTTTAAACTTTTTCAACTATCAAATTTATCATTCAAATCACTAATTATTTCTAGCATAAGCTATTAGAAAACTGAGGTAACACTTCAATTAGATTTGTTCAAAATATTCATATTTTTGCATTTCTCCAACTCAATCATTATATTTTTTAATTAAGTTTTGCTCAACTCATTTTCATATTTAATCAATACATTTACTACTGAACTAAATGTAGGCATTACTGTATCAAAGTTTTTAATATTGATTTATATATTATTGAGCTATTCTTGAGAACAAGAAATGGCAATTCAACAGAAAATTACTAGAACTTCATGATATAACTATAATATTCTATGAGCTTTTGTTCAATTCTGCAAATATTGACTCAATTCAATTGAACAGAAATCGATGAGATTTCTAAAATGTTGAAATTTTAATGATGTCTTTAAGTAAGTAACCACTCGTCTCATTGAAGAAATTTTAGGTTAAAAAATTTGATATAAAATTGTGAATCTTGTGATTTAATTTCCTAAATACCTCATTGAGCGGATCTCATCTGACACCTCATGCTGACCACTGATCTTTATTGATGGCGATAAAATCAAAATAATTTCGAGTATAAGAATTCAAAATTTCATATCTTTCATTTGAAGCTCATGAGCATTCGTGAGCTTTCATTTAATGCTTCAATCTATCAAATGATCAAATGTGTGATTAAATATTCCAGTTTAGGATTCAGACTATTGTGCATTAAAATGAATAAATAAATGATTACAAACTCTGCAATTAGAATTTGAAATGTTTTAAAGCTTATTTTATACTAAAAAATTTAATGGTAAAACTAAATTCAAAATAATAGCAGATTAATATCATTAGATAGAGAACTGCAAAATAGAGATTTAGATATACAGTCATTAAAAATATTGACCGAAACGGTTTTTGAGAGTATACAATGCCTTAACTTTGAGATTTTTGAGCTAAATTTTTTTTGAGTGAATGCTTGGATCGATAATAATTTGTAAATTCTGATGCAGGGAATCAAAAGTACTCACAAAATTAATGAATACCTGTATTTTTGTTTGGCTTAAAAATTCTTAACTGCAATGTGACAGCACCTCAAACTTCAAAAACTCCCATTTTTGATGAACCACAACATTGATATTTTTCAACCGAAAATCTTCAAATTGGTACCAAATTAAAGCTTTTTAAAAGCTCTTTCAAGATATTTTATTGATATTGGATTGAAATTCCAATAATTATATAGTCTTAATTGTTTTCCTATTCATTTTGAATTTCTGTTTATTTATATCGAAAAAAACATATGGAGTTTTATAACAAAGCAAAAATACCTATGAAAATAATAAAAGCTATATAATTATTGGAATTTCAATCCAATATCAATCAAATATCTTGAAAGAGCTTTTAAAAAGCTTTAATTTGATACCAATTTGAAGATTTTCGGTTGAAAAATATCAATGTTGTGGTTCATCAAAAATTCGAGTTTTCGAAGTGCTGTGACATTGAAGTTAAGAATTTTTAAGCCAAACAAAAATAAAGGTATTCATTAATTTTGTGAGTACTTTTGACTCTATTTTATTCAATTACCATTATTTAAACTTTGAATTTTAAATATTTCAATTTGATTCTAGATGTTGGAGACAAGAAATTCTAGAGGCTAAAGGTTAAAGGTGAAATCCCATTCAAATGCTTGTTTTGACTGATCCCTAATTTTCTTAACACATTTTCCATAACTCAAGAACACTGAAGCGCTAAAGTCTACTTTCTCGACAAACTTGACGACACGAAGAACTTAAATGAAATTCCAAGCATACCATTAAATAATCTTTTGAACATTTCCATTAAGTTTTATGCCTTAACATTTAAATTTAAACTTTAGATTTTAATTTAAGAAGAAGAAGGAAATCGTTGCTCGAAAAATAAGTATTAAACAAAAGTTTTGCTTATTCAAGGGTGAAGTGCTTTAAAAAGTGATTTATTTCACAATAAATTAATTTAATTCTATGAAAAAACTTCTAAGTTTTTGTTTAGGCATAAAGAGAGAATGAAAAGCTATTCTACTGAATACAGCCTCTATTGACTATTTTCCATTTACAAGCCTTGTTAGCTGATTATTGTTCTGATTATAGCGTAGTTCAAATTACTTCAAATAGTTAGCTTCTCATGCATGACACTAGACTTCAATTAATAATTTAAAGAAACATTTGACTAAAAAATTATTTTTTAATTTACGCACTATTTTTAATAAACTTGAGTGAATGGACGAATCAGTTAAATCGAACATTAATAATAATGAATGTTTAGAATTTCTCTTGTAGTTTACTTGCAATAAATTAAAAATCGTTTGTTATTTAACTTTCTTATTAATTATAAATTTTCGTATATTTAATTCAATTAAAATGAATAAAGTATTAATTTGAAAAAAATAATACTTTTATTACAAATAAGAGACTTATAAGTGAAATTTGAATGATTTTCTAATCGTTAGCATTAATAGTGAATTTTTAAACTACTAACCTATAGGTTAAGCTTTAATTTGAAAAGAAATTTTTTTAGGCTCTCTTTGACTGATTTATAACCATCGATTTTATGCAAAAGCTTACTATAATAAAACCCAGAGTTGAGAACCAGTGTATTCTGAAAGACTTTCTATTTTGGGCCCCTCATTAATTAGAAATTCTACTGTATGTAACCTTTAAAATCAAATATTCTAATTACAGAGCCTCACAATAAAAGACTATGTTTTATCATCCTTCAGATCAAATTACAGGTAAAAATACTGCAGAACTTATTCAATTAAAAAAGAGATCCAAGTTTTACTCATGACAAAAGCTTATTGGCTTAATATATTTTGATATAAGGAAACATTTTTATCAAAAATTTACTTAAAATAGTCAAGTAATATCTTTAACATGTCACGTCGTCGACGTATCCTTCCAGCTCTTGCGATGATTTCCGTAGTATTTCCTCTATGTTGACGTGCTTTCACTGCATTAGTGATGTCAACATATAATTTTGTCACTTCATTATCAAAATTTTTCCGTCTTATTTATTGCCTGTCTTTTTCAATTTTTTCTTAAGTTTTTTTCTTTTTTCTGAGAGTGCAGTTCTATTTGTAAGCTTTCACTTATGATATAAAATTCCCAAAATCACAACAAAACTTGTCAATATATTTAATGTTAGTTTGCTTTGAAATGGTCAGTTATATAGCACTAGTAATTTTGTCAATTCAACGAAGAAAATCTGACAACAATACAAAACATTTTTTCATAATCTATATTTTGTGTGCTATATTTTTATTAGGTTACATTCGAAAGGCCCCATTTCATAATGCCCAAGTTCAAAGTGTCCAAAATTTGTATACAATCAATTACTTTGAAGTACTGAAATAACTTAACACATTTTACAAGCATAATATTAAATACAAATTCTAAGTGAGGAAAAATCAGTTCAATTCAGTTCAACATGTATAAAAATTCTCAATTTAAGAATGCCTAATAAAAAATTTATCATGCTTATTATAAATGGTAATGAAATAAACTGTTTAATCAATTAATTTGTTATTTTTGATTAAATATAGTGAATTTTTCATAAATATATGAATAAAACTTAAATGGTGAAAGTGAATGCAAGTCATTTTGTGTTTGATCTGTGGTCAGATAGTTTGGTCATTAGTCATTCACTAAACTCTGGTATTTAATTTAGAATGTAAGTTATATAATCAGTCTTCAAATAGAAAACTATATTGAAATTCTTAATTTTTAGATATTTTATTTACCTTATATGCTATTAAGCATCAATGGTTTAATTATTACTTAATTTCAATTTATACTAATTATGATTACTTTCATACACATCACAAACAGGAGGCGGGCTAAAGCTCTTTAATACTTGACAACACGTGTGTACGACACCTGAGTTGAGTTAGGTTTTGATGAGCGGTCAGTTCAGTCGCATTATGCACGACACGTGATAGTCAAGTTTATGGTTAATTATCATTTAGACTTGTATTGAAATCATTTTGTATCATATCATGCATGAAATCATATCTTATATTTTGTTATATTAAAAGTATTTTGAATTTATTAATTGTTGAATTTTTATTTATATACAATATTTAGATATTTTATGAAAGTGTGTAAAGCGAGTAAAAGTAAATTAGTGTTTATGTGGATTGGACTCAATAGTAATCCAAGTTTGAGAGACCCAGAGGAAGGTTTGGCCACAGGGGTCAGGTTCGCATATAACATGCTTAAGTTGGTTGTAGTTTATTTTGAAGTTTGAAAATGGGATAATTTTATGAGAATTAGAGAATTGAAAATAGGGTTTGGACATTTTGAACTGTTCCTGTTTATTATTGAGGAAACTAGTTTGGGTTGTAGCTGTGTCTCATTGTGTTTTTGATATGACAATGGTGTGGATGATTAATTTGTCTGACCAGAGGATATGGGTTTCAATATATGCCTCGATGTTTCACAAGTCAATGCTCACCAATTTATTGTTATTCTATGCAGTTAACTATGCAGTTAACTTTTCATTATTATTTTCTGATTATTAGCAAAAGTCAAAATCTTTTTAATGATAGCATTCCTTTCTTCAAAAGAATAATTATGTTATTAAACTAATCGCTTTGCTTATAATTTTTTACATTAAATATTGGAGTTAATGCTGCAAAAAGAAAGTGTGACAACTATTTTATGACTTTTTTAGCGTCAGACAATCTATGACTCAATTTAGTATTTGCATCAATAAGTTTATTACAGCGCATATTAACTGATATATTGTCTTAACTAACCTTTTGCTAAGCGACAAATATGTGACACTGCAATCATAATAACTTACAAGTTAGTCTGCATCAAACAGCAGCTAATGATGTAAGAAGACCAATGCTGATGATAGTATTAAGATAAAATTTAGCTAAAGTGCTACCCTGCACAACGATCTATTATAATGAGATGCAGAGCCAATTGTTCATTGCTTTGCAAAGTAGTAATGGCTGAGAAGCACTATTTTAACACCGAGTGGTTATTCTCGCGATAATGGCATCAATGAGAGTGTAGTTAAACAACTGATAATATCAACTCAATCAATATTATTCAAATTTATTCAATCATTTCACTATAGATTTAAATGATGCACAAATAAAATCAATTTTTATCGCATTATAAGTCAAATTTCTCACTTTTAGGTTATACAAAAGTGTATTTAGTGCTTACCAATAGCTGATTAAAAGTCGTTAATATCAAGAGTCGACTGTTTCATATTTGATATTTACTATATATATTGCAGAATAAAAGCGAGCACTTTATTGCTAAACCCACATAATAATTGCTAAAACATGTAATAATGTTTCCCCAGTTTATCTCAACTTTTCTCTAGGTATTTAAATGAAGCACTAAAACTCTAATCTCTGCCATTATTATCGTTGATGCAAAATCTATAATATGGTAGAACTGGATCAGAATATTCTACGCTTGCTTTTGATCAGCTCTTAGTTGGGAATATTTCCGGTAATGCACTTTTTTATAAAATAAATACAGATCCATATCCATGTACAGTAGAGCTGAATTAAGTGTAATACTTGAGTAAAGTTTAAATGCATTCCTTTAACATGAAAGTAGAGCGCTTTCTAGTTTGTGCCCAAGAGCACCATATTTTCAATACGTTCATAAGTTATTCCTTTATGTAAACACATTTGTGAAGATGTCTTAACATCTTTTAAGAAAGTTCTAATGTAAAAAACGCTTCAGCCTTTTCGTCTACATTTCCTGTGTACTTCTCTATACATTTACTTTTCAATTTGATCAGAAACAGCATATTTTTGATACATCTCAAAGTGCATAACCTTTTATATGATTGAATTGAATTTATTTCTGCTTCAATATATCACTTAATAACTGTTAGTATTATCAAAAATAAACAGAATATAAGTAATACATAAAGTTGCAAAAGCATAATAGATTCCTTATAAGAAATAGCGTTAAATGCGATCTACTTTCTGTTTCTATTGTTTCCCCCGTTTACGTGACAAGATTCGATTGTTTCTGATATTTCCAACAAGACCAGCACCGCTCACAATCATTCACTATTTCTATATCAACATGCATTGAATCTTTCTTCGATTTCTTCTCTATTTTGTGGTGTTGCACATAACACAACTGCACAAAACTGAACAGTTCTCTTCTCTACAGAAGTATAGAAGTAGAAAATGCATTATTCAATTGAAGCGTTTCTTTATATAAGTTATCATACATAACGTACATAACATAACTAAACTGAAGAAAAAAATAGTAATACTAGTACTACAGTAGAAGTTAACTATTGTGTTATATAAGAAAGCAAAGCAGGCGCGAATGTGCATAACTAAGTTAATGTTTACAGATTACTGAATTTTAGCAACCGAAAGCTCACAGCTCTTGCATTATTTGCTTGTTTTTCTACATTTTTGCTTTAGTACGCGTTTAGAGGATTTAGAAACAAAACTTTTCCTTCACACACGTAATTAGGACTGACAGTCAAGAATAAATGATGGCCAAAGACCCAAACAAGAAATAAATTGTGAACCATTTTTAGGCACAATTAGTTGCAACATGAAGTGTTGGATGCATTGTAGCTTTACTTGTTGGAACCTTTACAAAAACTTTGCTGACGCGAATACTAAACGGTATGAATTTGTTCTATAGATTCTGGTTTATGAGAGAAAAGTATAAAGAGTATAGTATCGACTTATGAGGAACAGTAGAGCCAAATAACATTTCTTTCTCAATGATCCCTTTAAGGCAATAGTACAAGAAATAGTAGAAAACTTCTAATGTTTATTCAACCGTATTTTGTTTTGCCCAAAACTCATAAGCATTTACCGCTTTGGTCAGCGACTGTTCCACTTAACAATTGGACAGTTTTATTGACTCCTTTATTGGTAACTACTTGTGATGTATGTATTTGTTCTCCTATTCATAGAAACTCATAGGACTATCTTTACTATGAGTTAAGGCATAGTGTGCTAAGTAGTGAATGTTTCTATAGTCTTTCGAGCAGATGCCAAACGTTGAACCAGAGAGAACTCGATGGTGCAGAAAGAGAAATGCACAAAACAACAGCTGCCACTAAAGAAATCAATTAAGCGTTAATTGGAAGCCGAGGATAACAAATTATGAACCAATAAATGAACATAACAAAGATCATATGCATACTATTTTTGCATTCCTTTCGCACATCGCTTTCATTCTTCGGTTGCCCGAAGGCTATAAAACGGGACGACTTTGATAATGAAGGCAAACATGCATTGTTGTTGACATTCAATCAATTGGAAGGAAACATAGCATCAAAAGAAATACAACTATATCTCTACTCTTCTTGCTCTACAGTATATTCTATTATTTATACTGTATATTCATAATAGCCTTCATGGCATATACTATCAACTCATGTCAGAAAAAGTGCTATTTTTGGGTGGTGTTCTTCACTGGCTTAAGATAACCAACACTTGTTTGACAGAAACTGACATCAATAAAATCACGAATAGTGTTAGGCTTCTTAAGCATATTTGAGAAGATATAATGGATTTCAAGATAAACCGAGACTCTGAGTAATTTTGCCTAAACTCCTGACCTAATCAATAATTTTCTTTACAAATTCTAACCATTGAAGAAAAAGTATCGCCGTCTCTATTCAACTAAACAAATAAATCAAATTTAGAGTTTCAGAACAATTCTGTTTTCAAGTTTGGTTCTTATTGTTTAATCTTTTAGAAAACTTGAGACAGAAATCATTTTATGAGTTTATAAGATATCTTTTTTGGTCAAAATATTAGCCATCAATTACTTGAACTTTAACTGAAGTTTCAATTACTGAAGTTTTTGAGGTGATAAAAATTTCACAAAATATCGATTCAGTTTTGTTTTGCAGAATAATACTTAAGTTACAAAAAATCAAATTTAAAATTTCTAAATTCATCTTTGGTTTGAATTTGAAATATTGAATGGTTTAGTTTTTGAAATACTGAATAAAAAGGTATTTCTCCGTGAAATTGCATTTATGGCCTCAATTTTTCATAACATTTTCTACCTCTAAATCGATTTTTTTACAATTTATTATAATTGTGATGCTTTTTGTGTCCCAAATACTTTATTTCTTAACAGTGACTTTTTTATTATACAAAATAAGTATCTTAATTACCTTTCAACCCTATTTCTCTATTATCTGTAACTTTTTCACGTAAATTTGCATATAATGTAATAATCACTTCATATTCACTACAACCACAAAGTGTCGCTATAATAGAAATTATAATAAATTTTATTAAGCGATTAATTAAAAAGATATGAATAAATGACATGTTCATAAATATTGAGTGTACAGTAAGATAACAAATGAATCCTGGAAAAAGTTCACATCAAAATGAACTTTATACAAAAATTACAACTACTTTAAATATTTATACACAGCTGAATCATTATTACTGAATATGGCTAAACATATCTGACCGACCAATGCTTTTTGAACAGGAATGTTAACGATTCGAGCTTATAGTATGTATTGATCAATATAAATCTCATTTATAGACAACTTAATCAAACATATATTTATTGTTTTAGTTCATTCTCAACTTTACTATCATCTCAAGTTCTATGAGTTGAGATAAAGATCAAAAAATTCATTTAATAAGTCAAACATATTGCGAACAAAATAGGACATTTTTTAATCATTTTCTATTTAAATATTAATAAGTCATTAAAATAGAAATTTGCCATTTTTAAAATCAATGAAAAGATAGGTCTTATCTTTTACAATGTTATTAAAGTTCTTGTCAAATACTGTAACTTAAATTATGACGAATTTAATTTTCACACATTTATGCAGATTCATAAGCTTATAGTATTCGCCAATAATATTAAGCAATTCATCTTCAAAATCATTTGTCACATGTATTGAAAGAAAACAACAAATCAATGAAATCCCAAGTTTTTATTCCAATTTTCTCAATAATAACTTTCACTTGTGTAGAGTATACTGTTTGAGATATATATGGACTGATTAAATATAATTTTTTTGGTAAATAAGTTTTTCTTCTATTTTATTTCGATATCTATTCGATAAGATATTAAATTCTTATTAATAATGGTTAGTATGAGCGCCTATAAATCTTTTAGAGTAGTTAAAAGATGCATACATTTATTTGGAGGTTAGCTTTTTCCAGGATTCCATTGTTATAGAAAAGCTGATAATAGGCTAACAACTATTGCAAGTTTGGATGTATGCAAGAAATGCATGTATGCAAAGTTTGCAACTTTGTTAACAATAATTTCTACTACAACATAATAGTATGCAATGCGTGATCTCTAGTGATCCATTTAATTAAAATTTTAACCACTTAATGATTTAATCACTAAAAGCCAACACTACAAACGGTATTGACATAGGAGAGGTCAAGGTTTATGTATTTATTAGTAGTATTTAGAATGAGGATTCAGTAAGAAATGTCTCATAATCTTTAAATATTCTTCTACGAAAAACTGATGATAAAACTGATTATATTTAATTGTAATTGTATTGTAATTATATTGAAAACTTCCAAAACTACTCATAAGTTGTCATAGTATTCATTGTTTTTTCTTTAAACAAAGAAATAGATGTTTATTATGAATTGGTTTATGAAAGCCATGTTTTTTCACTTTGAGTTTTTTACGTATAATTAGTTGATTGAACTAATTGTTATTTAAGGTCTTTTTCAATGATTCTAATTTTATAATAGAAACTCCCAATAAAATTTGTAATGTAAGAAAGTATGACTTCATGCAAAGCTAATCATATTCAACATTTGTGAAATTCAAATGTATTGAAACATTTAAATAAACAAAGATCGTTATATTCGTTGTTCGTATTGTTCGTTATATTTTTATTGGACAATTATATTCAATTAGATTGTTTTACAGTAGATTTTATTAATTAAATTTTTGAATGTACAGGGTCGGACATAATGATTTTCTAGGGGTCTAGAGCAATTTCATATTCGGATTCTACGTTTAAAAATACATTGAAAAACTTTATTTCAGAAATCAGTGTGAGAACCTTGAGCTTTATTTCAGGAGTCTTTGCCACAAAAATTGATTCTCGAATGTATCAGGATCAAAAAAATCTAAAGCTAAAAGTATAATAGATCGTGCAAAACTAATTGCATATTTGAATTCCACGTTAAAAAATACATTAAAAAAGTCAATGTTTAAAAACCTGATAGAAGCGTAACGTTGTTCACGAAGAGTTAATTTTCTAAATGACAGAGCTATCTGTTTGATAGCCACTCAACAGTTACTTAATGAAAACGGAATCAATTTTTGAGGCAATGATTTCTTAAATAAAGCTCAAGGCTCTCACACTGATTTCTGAAATAAAATGTTTTAATGTATTTTTGAACGTAGAATCCGAATCTGAAATTGGTTTTGCTGTAGACCCCTATAAAATCATTATGTCCGACCCTGTATACAAAGTTTTAATTCGTTTTAAATTATTAATTTCTAAGTTTATATTTATTTAGGAATTTAAGGGATTTGTTTTGTTGGGCTTTAACAACAAAAAATACATTTCTATTAGAGATCTAAGCATTTAATAGAAAGTTGTGTTGATTTTTAATATTGAAAGTTTAATAGAAAATTATGAATTAGAGTATTATATGTGAAGTATTCTCTTTTTTAATCTTCAATAAAAAAAGGAAGTATTTCTAATTTTAATTTGACTACATTTTACAACTTTTCTTTTGTTTTGTTTTGCTATTAAATTTATTTCCCAAATGAAACATTAAATAGAAAACATTGAATAATTTGTGGCTATAGATAAAAAATTTCAATTGATGACACACTAGAGAATTATAACTGGATTTTGAGTGCAAAAAAAGATGTGACCGACAGTTATTCTGTGCGAAGCATTATGGAAGAGATCTACTTATCTCAGGATTGACATTATAAGCATAAAAATATATCAATTCTAGACATTATGGTATTCTTGAAGTTACTTTTTCATAAACAAAAGTGGTATCATTTGATTGAAAGATTGAAATGATTAATCAGAAACAAAGAAAAACTGATGCTATATATTTGAACGGATAGGTTTTCAATTTAAAATACAGAGTACAGTTATAGGTAAATGAATCAGGAATATTTCGTTAAAATAAAATATATATTTAAATATAAGACAGATTTTTACATTATAAAAACTTTAAAATGTATTGCAATAAAGTATGTATTTTAATATATTTGTATATTCCCAATTCATTAACCCGTAACTGTACTCTCTCTCTCTCTCTCTCTCTCTCTCTCTCTCTCTCTCTCTCTCTCTCTCTCTCTCACTCTCTCTCTCCTTATGTGAAAAGAACCGGAGTTTTTCTTGTTTTGGATTAAGACCACAACAGTTGGTTACATGAATTATTATAGTCATTATCCTTGAAAGCAGAATTTTCTCATGTTTATTATGCATTTTTTACTTGTCCTGATATATAAACATTTAGACCTAACTTCAAGTGTGGTCACAGCTCATAAATTAACAGGTATTAAAGTATATTTATCACAGAGTTGAACCGAGCAGAGATTGTGAGCATATGGAAATGAGTTGCGTGAGGAATGCCGAAATCAGATCTGTCGAATGGGTTTTTGCATAGTCAGGAATACCGAATATAGAGAAACACCTGTTTTCAGTTCATTTTCCTTTCAAAAGGGATTACCCTTTCGGTACTAAAGCCAACTTATGTGAAAATTAATCGACAAATAAGAAACCTTTGGAAGAGATTCCAGCCTAATGCCCAGCATTTTTATAAGTTACTGAGAATTAAATTTAATTGTAAAACAAATTATATCGTTTGTTGTATAATAATGTGAAATGTTGAGTTTTGCATTGATTTAATCGATGATACCCTTATGAATGAGATTGAGTTTCTTTAAGGAGAATGAAAGAAAAATGGGATCAGAAAAAGGGCTTTGTCTATATTCGGCATTCCTGACTATGTAAAAACCCATTCGATAGATTTGACACAGGCGTTCCTGACGACACCTATGGAAATAGCCTGAATGTTGGCGCAGCAATAAATGAAACGTTGACCCAAACAGTCTCAAAGGTATCCAATATTTTATTTTTCATTTTATTTAGTAATAATTAGATTCCATTTTCAAAATGAGACATAAAGTAATTGATATGTTTAGATGGCTATTATATCGAATCGCACTCTGTTCACAGATATGTGGTAGTGATCACTACAACACTGACAACCACTATCACCACCATAACCACCATAACAATAAAGATCGGGAGCGTTTGGAAGCAACTTATAATGTGTCTCATATCACATCTCTGGATCACCAATAAATTAATTCTTTCCAAATTTCTTAAAAAACAGTTTCATAAATCCATTTTATTTTAATTAAAGTCATATAAACTCTGTTTTAATTCATTAAAAATATAATGTGTAAACAATAGTTTTATTATAAAGTATATTAAAATCTCAGAATCTTTTTTATCACTCATTAAAAGCTTCAGTTTTTGGAAATAATTTATTGTTCAGTCAATAAGCGATATTCAATTCTCAAACAATAATTTTATATAAATAATAAATTTATTTAACCTGAACAAAGTTTGAGCTAATTTTAATTTCAAAATTGAATCTTCAAAAATTAGATTATTTTTATGAAATATCAAATATAAAGATAAAATCAATAGAAATCAAGCCTTCGATCTCGACTCGAGAATCTCGAGTCTCGATTCTACATGACCTACAAATGAGTTAAAACAGATATAAAAGTAAGAATAAATTACAAAATAAAGCAACGAAAAAATATTTGAAATTTAACATTTGAGATCTACTCTCTATAACAGTTCGGACCATAAAAATTAATAGACCGTTTCCGACACTGAGGTCAACAAAACTAATGAAGCCTAAAGTTTTTTGAAAATGTAAATGTGTTGATAAGAATTAACAAACTTATGATGAAACAAAAAATCTAAATAACTGTTTATAACTCAATAAGCTCTTCAATTTGTAGCCATTTTACGGTTGAGTTCAAGAGTAAGAAGTTTTATTTATTTAACATAGAAATAATTTGATGTGTGGTCAAAGTTCAAATAATGAAAACAAGTCGTTTTTCTCCTCCAAATTAGTCGTAAAAACTAAATCTTGTATCAAGTAATGAAAAGAGAACATACAATTTCAACTCATTTTATTTTGAAGTGTGTTTCTGTCCAGTTCTCGAAATTAACGAATGTTAAAGTTTTTCTACACTTTGTATTGCTTTTAGTAGTAATGATAACTATTTCTATTTCGAGCAACACTTAATACAATTGTATTACATTAGAATTCGACAATTATTAGAAAGATTGAAAGAATTGATGTAATGGATAACAGAGGTTGAGAACATATGGAAAAACATAAAGGTTTTAAATATTTTGTTTTTGATTTTATTTAGTAATCATTTAATTGGACTTAGAAAATGAGACATGAAGTGATTATATCTTGAGGTAAGAAATGGATCTGAAGGAAGTCCTGAAAATGCATATTAATTGACGAATTGATTTCTCAAGTTTGGATGTGATTAAAGGGTTGTTTCTAAAAGTTTTCGATCGCTGTTGTTGATGAATCTAACGGATCAACAATAATGCTCGACAACTTATAGAAGGAACCCATTCATGGATCAGCCAATAGATGCAATTATTATTAATTTTGCAAATTTCTTTGTATACAGTTCTAAAAATCCATATTCAATTAAATCGATATTTATATAAACTTTGTTACACAATTTTTTTCTTGACTAATACCTCACTAAATGCTTCATCATTTCAAATAATTTACTTTTCGGTCAATAACTGAAACATTCAATTCTCAAACAATAATTTTACATTAATAACAAAATGATTTAATCTGAACTTTAAAATGAACAATTAAATAGAGAAAGTTTTAAATTTTATTGCAGAAGATATTCAAGTGTATGACTAAAGTGGAATAGATTTTCAAATTGTTAGATTCATTGAATGCACAAAATGAATGTTAATTTAAGTTTAGAAATATGTTTCACTTAAGATGAAAGAAAATTACTAATTGTTTAATTAAAATTTGCAAATTTTTGCAGAAGTTTTGATCAGCCTATAGTGCATACGAGAGGAACGTTTCCTTTTTCTCACCCAAAAGTCAACTATAATAAATAACGTCTAATAAATCGATAACTTTCAGCCAACTTAAAAATTCATTACTACTGTATCGAACTTGGTATCTGTTCAAAATGTTCAAACTCAAAATGTTTAAATTCAAACTAAATATTTAATTAACTCAATATT
>JAQFZT010000114.1:0-40103 GCA_034696325.1 Camisiidae sp. | reverse complement strand
CAATTCATGGAATTCAATTAATTATCAGAGAATTTCAAGAAAGATAACTTCAATAGTGACATAATTTTAATATGAAAAGTGTATCTTTTCATATTGCATCAAATAAATTGCTGCTGAATTTGTACCTTCACTTAGAATTTGATTTATTTTGAATGTTTGATATGTGAAGAACGCATTCCTAACCACTTCAATGCATTAATAGAACTAATCCTATATTTTCTAGTAATTTAAGTTGTATAAAAACACAAAAATCGAAAGACTCGACGGCTTAGAATGCAATATACAGTGAATGAAATGAATGTAGTTTTTATTGCGATAAAAAACAGTTGAACTCTACAGTACTGTATACTTAAGCTCTATTATTATATCGAGTTTCATAGAATTATTTGTGGAAATGAAAAACATGAATTGAATTACTAGTACTAACTTTAAACTTTAATATAAAATATTTTCTACTCAAAACACATTTTCAATATATTTGAAAGTATAAGCCTTGCGATGATATGAAAAACGATTTATCTCTTGAGCTTTGATGAGAAGAAAAATAAAATGATGTGATTTTTGATTTAAGGGAAGAGTAGTTTTAATTGGAACAAAAAATAAGTTTTGTTACCTAATGAGTAAAGAATAACTAATTGATTCGCACTCACTTTTATGCGCGGCATCACTTGAACTAGTTATGAGACTACATAATAGTTCGTCGTCAGACATTAGAACAATAGGAATTTGTTTTAATGACAAGGAAGTATGGAATTAAACATTTAAAAGAAAACTGACTCAATTGATGATGTTATGTTTTGAGAGAGTAAACGCCCCTTTGAAACAACATGTTGAATATCCATTTAGTTCTACAAAATCATGATTAGTAGATGGGATTTTAGTATATGGTATATGGCATGTGTGCGTGTAATTTAATCTCGGGTTTGGCTTTTATTTGCTTTTCCAGAACTATTACTGGAATAGTCCTTGAGTTTAGATGATTGAAGGCTTACTCTTTATTATTCCCAGAAGTCTTAATGTTTAGCTTGGATACAGTCATCATCAACCGAAGCGGACAACTCAAACGTATGAATTCATCATCTCTTTAATGGAAACTTCTACATTGTTTAGTTTCTCATTCAAGTCAAATATTAGTCAATGAATAATGTATTTTATAAAGCGCGTGATCAAGATTTGATTGTTGCTCAAAAATTTGTAATTATAGGTACTTTGAGTCCGGTTTGACGAGTTCTCACGTAACAACGCTTGATATTTCTTTAATAAATTGTGGGTCAGTCGTTACAAACAGTCTATAAATTCGATTTGAACCTTTTCGGCTTAATTTCGTAAAAGCAGTTTTTCAACACAACGATCAAACCCGTACCTCTTATGCCAAAGGCATCATTTACTTAAATACAATTAATAAGCAACTGTCGAAAATAGAATATCATGCAATGGCTACCACTGAAGCCATTTAACTTGACCTCTTTATTTACTAGAACAACAAGGGTTCCAAAGGGGTTCCAAAAGGTTTCACCTCTTGTTATCAATCCATTACGTTTTTGTGGATATGCATCAAAATATCAGCTTCTGAAGGGCTTTTCTCTAACACTTCTTCTAATTCATTATAAGTGCATCAATTAATTGCATTCTCATGTATAATAACTTCACACTTTAGGTCAAAATAATTGTGTTTTTTCTTTTGGTTAGCAAAATATAATATATTATCTTTTGATGGTTTCATCAAATTAAGGTGCACTCAAGCATTATATAAAACAATTCAAAGAAAGGGTATAAAGAATTTGTGTGATTCAAGCGAAACAATACTAATTTCTTTTCTACTTTGCATGTAAAACATTTGAGACACTAGTGATAAGATCTAGTTTATAAACCTCATAACCACTTAAATCCAATGCATTCAATGATGAATCAGATTTAAAAACAAGATTCATTTGATTTAAACCGTAGAAAGTCTTATCATAATTTTCAAGCTATTTTTGTTTGTTTTAAACGAGAATTTCAAGAAATAAGTTATCATGTAATAAATATTTTTAACTTATAGATAAATTAAATTTTAGTTAAATTATAAACTCCTGACATTAAATGTCATAAAAATGTTTATACAGCCTATTAGGAAGACAATTAGTTATATAAACTTTAAAATGAAATGTAGAGCTATTATAATCATTATTTTCTCTCTATTTGAACAAATTAAGACTTAATTGACTACAATTCTTACACGAATATTAAACATGAGTCTTAATGAGATAGTTGTATAACTTTATCCAATGCAACATCAGAGGGACAAAAAAGATCAATTAATTTTTAAAATTGAAGATGTACTGTCTGAAGCACACATAATCTACAGTTTATCGATAGAAAACCGGAAAGATTTCAAATCGCTTGAAGCTATTTTTCGCCGGCACTGACAAAGTGGTGCTATTCATGCAGATATTGGTTTATTATGCGATGCATTCAACCAAAAAAAACAACATCTCATTAAAATAACATTTCAATAACTATGAAGCGGCTCATACTAGAGACATCTTTCCCCTCATTGCATACAATACATAATATGACATTGAGCTGACTTCGACAGCTATACTCTACTATTTCTTTTGGATTATTGTTAGCAATTGTACGGACATTGCACTTCGATAATAGTTGAATGTTCAACATATTCAAGAGATACAGAAATATTTGTGGCTTTTGATAGATATTTTGAAAAATATAAAGTATAACATAAGAAGGGAATATGACTTACCGGATCGGTATAGCACTGTATTGTATTTTTTGGCTCCTTTACAGTTTGGAATATTGAGAGGAGAATTCATAATTAATGCAGAATCAGAATCGCTGTGATAGCCCGATATGTCACTGCTATCATCATTATCGGCATTATCGCCCTGGACTTCTTTTATAAGATTCAAAACCTAAATTTGTCAATTAAATAAACAGATCAAACGCGGAAAATAGTTATATTTATAGCAGAAAAAAGTAATTAAATGTGAAAAGATTACAAACTTTATTTGAAATAGTAGGTAATTAATACTAACCTGTCCGCAGCCATGAGAAAAACGCATTAAAACTGGAGCAACTATTGCTTCTTTATCTATAGAATTGGTTGTATTAGCATTTGGAGTAACGGTTGTGTATTCTTTTCTTAATTGTGTGAATTGAAACAACGCCTCCTTATCGTATTCAATACGCTTTTGCAATATTCCCAATAATATTTGCAAAGCATGATTAGTGAAAGAACACGGCTCTATCGCATTCAGAAGGGTCTTGTTTTTGATAAGTCTTTCTTGAAGTTCATCTTGTCTTAAACTCAAGAGTCTCTGATGTGAGCTATTAGTAGGAGCGGGTCCTTGTGATAACGATCTTGTTATGGGCTCTTTATTCTTAGCTAAAGCCAAGTCTTCTAGTTTTTGTACAGCAATCTTATATTGATGTATAACGCGCTCAAACTCAAGCTTAAGAGCTTCGTGTAAATTCATGAGTGTATCATCAGAAGTGCCAACGAGCCCATGATGTCCCATACCTTCTATAGCTCTATCTAAAGCACGCTTTTTGCAATAAATTTGCTTTCGCAAACTCGGCTCAGACAGTATGATCACCTGAACCCAAATCAAAGCCATAACAATTAACGCTTTATTTGCATAACACCATAAAATAGTTATCAAAATTATCTATTATTTACCTTTAATAGCTTTTTGCAAGAAGTCACTGCCGGATGACTTGTTTCCATACGTTCTTGAATACATTGCAAAAGACCATTACTGTTGTCATGAATATATGGATTGTGAAGTGCAAAAAGTTTGATCATTTGCATTATCAGATTTTCGGGATGAAGAAATTTGAATGAAACGGTCAAACCATCGTTACTGCTTAGAAATACTTTTGCGTATAAGGCCTCCAATATTGGTAACGAATTAGGAATCGACTCAACAAATACATCGATCGGTAGATCAGTTACTATAGCTTTGAATGTTATGTAATTAAGACGATTGATAAAATTGGCGGCTTCTCTATATTGCAGATTCTCATAAAGTAAAAGGATTCGTCTGATGGCGACATTAGTAGAAACATCTGTTGTTGTCATGCTGTCAACATGTCCACTTTCATAGTCATCATCTTCAGATCCAAATCCCTTAATCCAATGAGAACTCCTCCATGTAAGCTTTTGTACATTACGTCTGTTAGACTTTTCTGGTTTAATTCGATTCACAACTGAACTTAATTGATGATTCTGATGGTGATGTACCGGCTGATGGTGTTGACTTTGAGGCCGATGGCTATGGTTTGGAGGATTATTGCTTCCAATATACTGAGAAATCATATGCGAAAGCGGAGCACCATTTCCGTAGCGAGAATTGCTCATCGCTGGATTTCCGCCGTGATATCTCGCATTGTATATATTCAGCTGATGATGACTTACTCCTTTTGATAGATTCTCAATTGTAAGCGGAGCCGGAATATTATGAAATATATTCATATTGTTGTTTGAGGCCATTTACAAGCGTCTTAATTCAATTCTTATCGCACTTTAGGAAAACACTTAACTAACAGTAATTTTATATAAGAGTTACCAATACTTTGATAAGCAATTCTCCAAATATCAGGTTTGATGAACACATTCTCGATATTATTTGCGAGAATGTTGAAAAGTCTTTATTTCACGTGTGAACAGTAGCGATACCAGAGCGCAAATGCCAATTGAAACTTGAATGAAGCTTTACTACAGTTGACGAAGTAAGGTATACAACAGAAGAGGTACATAACATCAATTCAAGATTTGTACCATTCCTAGCAACACAAGTTTGAGAACACCTAAGCTTAGACTTCGACTATAACAAACAACACAACAACCAAAACATAAATAAGAGATGCGGTAACGAGTTTCAAAGTGTGTCAGTCAGTAAGTAAGGCTAATGTTCGTGAAAATTCTGCAAAATATGTGGTCTCACCGTAAGGCATACACTCTTGTATTAACATGACCTTAACTATTAACTTGCATAACAATATTGCATAAATTTGATAGTTTCGATACTTTAACCCTAACAGACGGTTACCAATTCAAAACTCGTCTGTTTCTAAATTATTTCGTTATAATAAAGTTTTATTTCCAAATGTTGGCCGAATTTAAGGACAACATTCAGTCATTATTCATGAAATGAAATGATTTTTTCTTCTAAGGTAAAGTAGTTAAGAGTATTAGTTAAAAGTTTAGGGAAGTTTTTTTGATGCAACAAAGAGGCCATTAACTCGACTCAACTTATTAAAGTTAGACAGTTTGTCTCTGATTAACATTTATTTATATATTGCTTAAGCATATGTTTGATTTATAATAACTTAATCACAAAGAACTGAATATTTTTGGCATAACATTATGTAAATGATAAATTTGCAAATGTTATAGTCTCATAAAAGCCATCGTCTCATAATGATATTCGTTGCTGTAACCAACAACATAACAATATAATCATATCAATTCAATGATAAAAATATCAAAATAATAGTCAATTATTTTCCTTCTGTGTTAATATATAACTTATTTTTCCTCATTTTTCATTATTAAGAGTTCTGAAGGAATAGAAGTTCATGTTTGGCTTTTAAATTCTCTTCAATATTACTGTGAAATCTAATAAACAAAATTAAAATTTAATAAATTTTGAAAATCGATTAGAAAAACTGAGAATAAGTAATAAAAACCTACTATGAAAAAGTTTGAGGTTAACGTTTGAGGCATAAGAAGGAAAAAACTAAACATTCCGAAAAGGGTCTGGATAAACATCTGTATCTAAAATGTGAATTTTGAATAATAAATCAATATTACAATTTGATTAATTTATTGCTCAAGCCTTTGAGCCACTGCTAAGTCAAATTTTGGAATGTAACGAATGAGACAATTCACTTGGATTGTGAAATCAAATCAAAATCATTCAAATACTTTAAATATTTAAAATCCAAACAACTTTTGTTTCTGCTGAAGAAATAGTTCATGACATCTATTTCAAATATATGCCTTTAGTAGCAGTTATAGAATATATTTTATGCAATAAAATAAATAAAAGTAATTCTCCTAATGATTTACGAGTCCAATAAAGTTTTTTTCTTTTCAGAATGAATGGCCAATGACTGAAGGATACATTAGCCAATGGATAGAATAAAGATTAGAAAATAGGATTTCATGAATGTCGCTTCTAATCAAAAGGTAAAGTCATTTCTTTATCTTCTCTTCCATTTAAGAAAAATATAAGTTAATATCGTTTAATTGACTGTTAATGACTTTTCTTTTCTTATGGCCCGAAAGCTTATTGAATTAAGCAATTCGTCGTATTTTTAGGCATCGCATCAACTTATTTAAACTCAATTGCAAATACGGAAGACCTTCTTTTGACATATGGAAGTGTAGCCGCATATACAGCTCATCGTAACTTTAGCTCATCAACATTTAGTATGAAATAAGCTTCAAATAATGATAGAGAATAGTTATGTTTTGCCCAAATATCGTTCTGATCAAACAAAATAAGAAGCTTTTAAAAAGAAGTCACTAATGAATTACTTATTTGGCAATTATTTTCAAATTTAATTGCTATTTATTTGTTATGTTTCAAGAGAAACAGGAAGAAATCGAAAGTTCAGCTTAAAATGTTTAGCTCTTATCAGTCAGTTGAACACAACTCAGTCATTAGTGAAATATTTAATTGCAATAAACATTAAAACACAGCTATCAAAAGTTTTTTCAACTTCCATGAAATGAATAATTCATCATTATTTTCAATTATTGCGAGTAAACAAGAAAATCTGATGAAACAGAAAATGAATGTTTGTTCGCATATATTGATTATTTAGATGCGTGTAATCTTTATTTATTCCTTATATATAATTGAGTTAAATTGTAGAAACATTTACTCTTGAAAAAATTTGGGGATTTTGAGAAATGCAATCTCGTTGTTATGAAATACTTATTTGATAAGTTCACTGAACTAACTCGTAAAACCATTAAAGACAGTATGAAAGATGCTCTTTATGTTATTTTGAAAAAGAAATGCATAAACTTATAATATAGTAAACTTGAAAAATCAACTAAAAGTAAAATTGGTCTATTATTGCCAACAATTCAAGCGAAACTTTGCACAAAAATTTACATGAATCTTGTATTTCTAGAAATCAAAATACATTACTGAGTAATCAAAGCTATTGAAGTAACGGTTACTTTCATAGTGTTTGCACTTCAATACAAAAAAGGAAGGCATATAAATTGACCTCTTCAATGACCTTTATATATATAGCCATTGCTTCAAAATGAAGGTTTTATTATATCAGAGTTGATGTAATTTATTTAAGTGCTGCCGTGTATAGAAAATAAAGTCATTATTTCAATTATTTTTAATATTGTAAGCCTTTAGGTTTGAAACTTGTAAGAAAACATTAAGGAAAGTAAATTTCTTTACAGTAATTGTTTCCATAAAGTTTCATTTCCGCAAATAAAAGTTTTAAAGTATTTAAAATTCGAAAATAATGTAAACTTTCATTCATTGAACTGAATTGAAATTAACAAATTTATTCAATTACATAATTACCTGTATAAATGTTTTCTCGACCATAAATAATGGTTAAATTATTCCTTAAATTATTTCATTGCAAGTTAATGTCGAAAAGGTTTATGCAATGAGATGTCTTTAGGAATGATAAAGTGAAATATAAATAATATTTATGCCCTATTAAGATCATAATAAATTGCACTAATTTCTCATTTTATCTCTTTGTTATTCAGCGCATAAACTTTTTATTTTGACAAACATTTCATTTCTTATTATAAAATTAGAAACTTGTACTCAAACAAAAAATATTCTATGGAAACCATGAAAACATAATGAATGATTGGCTTTTCTCAAAACCTGCGTTTTTCAAGAAGAAATGGCTCATAAGAAAGATTTATTTTAGACTTATAACTGAGTAATGACTATGAGTTATGAATGTTTTCATTGAGAATTTCATTATCTCAACTTTTACTGCACCATTGATAAAAGTTTAAGATTGATTTGATAGTTGATTAATAGTATTCATATCTATTTTCTAAATAAACTAATATCCAATTCAAACTTATCAATACTTGTCCTCAAAAACATAAACTCGAGTTCGTGAATGAGTTTTTCAATCAGATAAGAGTTTCAATGACTCAAATATTTCATAACTTGCACTGTATTTTTTGTTTTTCATTTGACTTAAGCCTTTATATTATTTTAAAACTTTAAAAACTCAAGTTTTGAGGGAAGCCTTACATGTTTTTTATATTAAATGAAAAATGATGAACATTGGTGAATGTGGTGAATGAACAGAAACTTTCTAAAATAGGTCATTATCACACAATTTTATGATAATTCAAGTTTAAGAAATGTCTTCTTATATATTACTTTTTCAAATTTTTTATACAAATAGAGTAAATCGATATAAATATTAATTTGTGTTTATTAAAATAATAATTGATTTTAAAAAGTAAAACTATTCGATTACAGTAATTTTTGCATTATTACGACGATTATTAAGGATTGAATAAATTGAAAGGATGTTAATCTTTGAGAACTACTAACAATTATTTTCCAGCCAAGATTTCGATGTGTATAGCACTAAGAATATTAAGTTAGATTTCAGTACTGAATGTTAACTAATGTATAAATACTTTTTTAACAATAGATGATAAAATCTGAAATTTTAGCACTATTTGAACGTTTTTATCATTAAATTATACGATTTACCTGATAATATACAGTGTCTGGAGTGTTATCGTCTGGTGACCACGTAAATGATGCTGCACTTCCAGCCTTTCAGTTTTTAAAAATAGAAACAATAATTAAAATCTTAATTATACGATTCAAAAGTGATAAGTTATTTGTGTAAAAATAGCTCAATTATATTTCGTGTGATATTTATCTATTTCTATTCATTTTTAACAAAAGCTCAATTTTTGATGCGAATGAAATCAGTTCAACATAGGATAGAAATATATCAGATCTTAACTGAAGTGATCATTTAAAAGCTTTCAATTTCTGCCAAAATTCATAAATAAAACAAAAGATCTTTCTGGATAAGAAATTCTGAATCACTCAATTCACTTGTCGGTTCACTTAAGATACAGAGCTTATACTCAAAAAAACACTGTTGAGCTCAGTTATAATATTATTATTATAATATTATAAAATAGCAAAATTTAAACGTTATTTCAAAATTTATAGTAATTAATCATGTTTCGTATTTCCCAAAGTAATTATTCTAAATATTCAATTTATTTGAAATTTTTCCACAACTTTCAGCAAATTTTATCATTTATATATTGTCTCAAATTACTTGAGCTAAAGATTAGACTAAAGTATTTTTAATAAACTCATCTCAAAACTGAGTCTAGTCTCGCAATTATAATTGTAAGAAAACATAACAAGCTTTCTAGTAGAGAATAGTTTTTCCAAGAGCTAAAACTATAGAGTCTCGAACCTTAACTATCAATTTGAGAATCATTAAGAAAGGAAAAAATAGCCTTTCTTTGAAAGTTTTTAAAATAAAAACCCCAAAATAAATACAATACATTGATATACTTGAGTGCCTTATTCAAGATTTGGTTCAGGTTTCAAGCATTTTCTAACAACTCTTTAGTTATTGGAAAACTAATGTCTGAGAAAAAACTACTAAATTAGTGATTAAGCTTTCCAGTGATTCGAATTCTAAGAAATTGAGTGACTCTCTAATCAAATGTTAATATATTGAATAAATGACTCAATAATAGTCATCAGTTGATTTGTATTGAATATTGGCTTTATTTAGGACTTTTCATTGTTAAAATTGTGAAAGAAAGTCAACTTTTCTATTAACAGCTTGAATAAGCCTGAATGGAAGATGAGTGACGCAGTCACGGACACAGCCTGAGTGGTCTCGGATACAATTCAAAGTGTTCTCGTGATTTTTTATATGCATTTCGTGACCACTTCGGGCCTTTTCAAACGGATAATGGATTCATCTGTTAATTGACATATATATCCGGTTCCTCTGAACAGATAATTGAATAGTGGGCTCATGTTAACACGTCTCAGTTAAAGACTAGCCTTTAAAAGCTAAACTCATAACGTGTATAAATATGAGACATTATTAGATGATTATTAGATTAAATAACTATGAAGTTTGAAATTGTTGGAGTTCATTGGACTTTCTAAGTTGATATTTTTATACTATCAGTGTATTGGGAAATGATACACCTGTACTACAGACTTTTCATTGTCTAGCATTTTAAACTTTAGTGCTTTATTTATGCATTAGTTTTTGGTAAACCGAAACCAGAGTTACTTCAATTTTCAAATAAATAGCAAATTCATATAACTTATCAATTCATGCCATTATGGATATGGGAACACATGTGGATTAAATTATATTCTTTATCAAGCAGTTCATCAATTCTTCGGCTCAAACTGTTTTTTCTAGTCATTTACTTGGATTCCATACTTCTTCAAATTATGTTTAATAAGCTCTCGGAATAATCAAAACCTCTGCAGTATTGAGTTTGAAAAAAGTATGCACGAGATATAAACTATTTTATCGCAAACTGTAGTGAATAAATTCATTTAAAGTTAGCAAATAATTGTATTGAAAGCAATGAATTTCTATTAATTTAACGGTTTGCTTAAGAATTTGAAAGTTTACTCAATAGAAGTTTACGATTTTGGTTGAACTGATCATAAAAAGACTTACTTCACAAATCAAATTCAATGTTTTACGATAATCTTCCACAGAATTGCTGACATTTGCCATATCTATTCCACCAATAACTAATTCGCAATAACGTCCAGCACCGGGTGAAGGGTCAGGTTCATTTTTGGTGAAATCTATACCTGCATAGACCATATGTTGAGGAGTATTTAAATCTTGAGGTTTTTGACCACCGCCTCCTTCTCTGTTATTTGTAATATACAACGGATGATATTTTGCTTGAATGGCCGGATTATTACCGGCCTCGATAACAAAAGTATAATTGTTTCCTCTCTGAACATGGATTTCAGGGATCAACATATCGTCGATCCAATAGGCGATTCCCCACGACTGGACACCAGTGATTGGTGTATAACCTCTATCACCTCCTGCGGGTCCGATCACAACCTTGAATGCCTGACCATTTGTGGCGTGTATAACACTTTGTTTCCAGGGCTCCACTGTTGTTGAATAAGGGCTCGAATGCGAAGGACTAACCAAAAGATCACAATTTCTTTCACTATTTCTTCCAAACAGTAATTTTATGGGTTTATCTGAAGCTTTTGTATATTTTATATTATGAAAAGCAGTTTGTTTTCTGGAATTAAGTGATCCGATGGCCGCCACCACTACCATTGTACTGGTTGCTATAATCTCTTCATCTGCGGCATCATCTCTTGTATACAGTTTCCGTTTATAAGAAACTTTGAGCACTCCTTCATTATAGTTCCATAAAATAATTTCTGAGTCTTGTTTTCCTCCGATTACATCGTCAGGACACGCGCCACTATTCGATTGGGGGGCACACTATGAGGTTCAATTACAATCACTTAAAGTTATTCAAATTTCAATAAATTTCTCTTCACTTACTTGTGCTTTAGCTGTCAAAGTGTAATCCACTACTTTTGCTTTCTGACTGTTATTAATTAATGCAAAAAAAGAAAACAAATTCAAATATTTATTTATTGATTTCAAAAGAAAGACATGCATTATGTAAGTTATATATATATGAGAGAAATAATCATCTGATAAGATGTGAATTTTGAGTTTTTGTTTAATGTATACCTTTCTGAATCAAAGAAAGCAACCGCCACATCTGCGCCAACCATTTGTGCTCTTTGTGGGGAACCGCTGCAATTAAAAAAGCAAAAAAATTACCAACTTCTCTTTCAAACAATTCTATCCTCACCTTATACCGAACGAAATGTATTGATCGGGAGCTTATTAGAAGTATAAGAGAAATGTCACAGTCATTCATTTGATTGATATGTCATAAGCTTTTAAATTATCATATTCTTACCAACTTTTCCTTCCAACTCAAAGTAAATATCCGGATATCTCACTTCCCAACTAACTTGTAAAAGATGAGGAAATATAGTTTCACAATTAGGAAATGATGAGACCTTTAGAATGATTTATTTTTAAAAATTGATTCTTTGTTAAAATATAAAACTTAGATTTATTTACTTCTGATGCTAAAGTTTTGACATCAGGTGGAATATTCAAATTTTTAGGTATCGATACATGTCCAAAGTTTTCACGATAGGTTATACAATATAATCCAAACCAATCGTAGTCAAAAACTGTGTGATTGTCTGGAAGTCTCAAAGTTATATCTTTGCCACGATATCCGCGAATTTTTTGCAAACTTCCATTTTCATCAGGTATTTTAGTGCCCCGTTCGTGGGGTTTATTTCCCGTGCCTATCAAGAAGAAAGCGTCAGGCGCTGCGCCGTCATAGTAAAGATTTCTATAAAACCACGAATAGTTAATAACACCGAAATATCAATACTTAATTATAACCTTATAAACAATGTTTTTTCATCTTTTACAATAACAGCGTCAGCACGAGTTTTGTGGGCTAAGGTTGGAATCGGTCCCAAGTTTTGCTCCTTAGGAAAAGCAAAGCTAAACGGAATATTAACGTGACCGAAGTTAACCTGTTCAACAAATTATAGCATTAGTAATTTGTTTAAAACTTATATCACGTAATTTTTATTTATTAACTAATAATAGTTAATGTTTATAAGGCTTATGGCATAGATTGAGTTGACATACTGTGAACAGTTGACACCAAACAGCTATCCATTTAATATCCCGTAATGTTCTGCCTGAAGGCAATGTCAGCAAAATATTTTGTTTGTCATATGCATTCAATTTTATAGTCCTTTAAATGAAATGAATTTTGAAATTCAAATAATTTTTCAAATGCATATTTATGTGGCATACCTTCCGAGCTCGTCAGGTATAATAAAACCGTTAGTATTTGGTTCAGGAGTACTTCCAGCCCAAAAGAATGCGGCTATCAATCAAATAAAAAATAATTTCATGCAATGTCAATGAGTTGAATGTTGATACCATACCCGGGCCCGTGCCATCGTATGTAAACCCCCGAATATAAATTGTATTTTCATTCACTGCATAAACATCTCCTTTCACATTATGAGCAGTTCCAGGAAATGTACCAATAAAGCGACCATAATATTTTTGGACATTTCTACGCGTTTGACAATTGATGTGTATCGCTATCAGAATAGATTTACGTAAATTCAGTTTTTACTTCTTGTCAGTTTAGAGTTAAATTTTCTTTTCAAGTATTCATTTATAAAGGAATCAATTGAAATTTTTCACCATTTAAGTAAAATAAAGTTATGCTTCATATCTTTCAAATAAATGTTAGCTTTGAATTGATTGTTAACATGTTTGATACTTGAAGACATGGTTTTTGATATCTAAAGTTTCGTCCTGTAAATAGTTGATAATAACATTTATGGCTAATGCTTCAAAAGGCTAATTTGAATAGAGCTTACATGCGTGAAATTATGTGTAATTCAAAGTTACTTATATAATGTGTTATATTAGAAACGCTACGAAATTGCATAACCTGTCATACTTTTGAATATTTTCCGGTAATTATTATACATAATGAACATTGCAATCAATTCTCAAAATAAATCGATATCATGTGAATCGAATTCAGTTCATCATAAGTTTTGATTATTAATTTTCCATCTTTTCATAACTTTATTGTTATGCATATCTGACATGTAAATCATCTCAAAACAGATTAATCGCAGAAAGTCCAGGAATGCAAGGACTAAAAATTGAGGGCCAATTGTGTTGTCAACATTTTTGTATACATTATTCAATTTCTAAATAACGCGAAAGTTGATTGAGTCAATGATTCTTCTTTGAAAACTTACTATATCTTAAAATGAAACAGTTGACAGACAATCAAATTTTGCATTATGTTCACCCTTCCGGGATTTCATTCCTATATACATGTCTCATTCGTCAGAAATCAGGGTTAAGTTTATACAATTATTTCGAAATTTTACTTTATATCCTAAATTCTTATAGTTTTCAACGTGAATTGTTTCGTTTAATCCCTCTTTTTTAGTATTTTCAGTAAATATCTTCAAAAAATCATTAAATATAGTGATTACACTTCGAAATGTCTGAATGCTAAATGTCAAAAACCTATTTTAATAGACTAAATATCCTTAAACTAACTTAATTGGACTGAAACTACAATTTTTTGCATCATATGAACATGAGTTAATATTAAGACTATTATTAATGAGAAATCCGAAGGAACATCACCGAACAGTGTCTTTTGGCACGCTTTTGTCAAACCTAAGCTGTTCTGATGTACTAAACTTAAGAGAAAATTTTAGAAAATATCTCATTTTGAAATTAAGGCTTTTGTGCTTATTATGTTCTCTTATTTTCATACTTATTGGATTTCTAACAATAAAAAAGAAAATTTTCTTATTAAAGTATTGAAAACTTCAATTTGAAAGATGGCAATCATGTTTTGAACATTTTGATTTTGGACATTTTTCAAGTGCTCACAATCTAATATAATCTCAAACTTTGTCACGCAATGAGAATTTAAGTGATTGGAAAAACCAAGAAAATAATTTTAAAAGGAATGAAGTATAAGATAAATTGATTAACTTAAACTCAAGTCCACATTAATATTCATGATAATATTTGGCTATAAATGTAATACTAGTCAATATAATAAATTCAAATTGAACTTAAACTGTTGGTATGCTTTGACTAGAAATGATTCGCAACTGAAAAAGTCGTGTTAATGCTTGACCTCAATACCGAAATACAGGTATGAAAATTAGAAAATAAATTTCGCTTTATTAAGCAACGAATAAGTGTATATAAGCACTAAATATGAAAATGAAACGAAAAAGTATTGTGTTTATTAGGTTTACTAATATTGAGGTACAGCTAATGAACACCAATAATTGTTCGCAGCAGATATCGCACCGACTGAGACATGACACACAAATGACTCGTTTGAAAGTATGACCGAAAATGAAATTTTCTTGACCTCTTTATAATCGAATGACCCATTTTTCATGTTAGATAACAGTTGTTTTTAGACAAAAAAAGGTTCGTCAACGAGCACAACAACTATTGCACATTCTTTTAATAAATCATTTGTTTTAAAATTGTTTTTCAAGGTTTGCCTGATGTGTACGAAATGTATTGATCTGATTGAGGAAAAGGGTGTTTACATTTTAATTATATGAATATGATAACTATCGCAACATTTTTTAATAAATTCACTATAAATTTGTAGCGGAAATTAAAGTTAAGTAGTAATAAACTTTCAGTTCCTGAGCTTTAAATATGAATTTTAACTTGATTTCCAATTTTCAACACATATTTGACGGCTTAGAGTAACAAAACAAACAACACAAAAACATTCACATCATTTTCATTAAAAATTCAATCTTATGTTTCAAAAAGTTATCAAATGCATGTCTTCAAAAATTACTCAATTTTTTAATCAAATAATAGATAATAATGAGTACACATAAGAAATAAACTTTATGCTATTCAACTCAATCTTCAATTTGACTTGTTTTCTAAAAATGTTTATCACAATTTGAGTCTCACAAAAAACTTATGATTAGTTATAATGACTATTTTGTGATTTAATGAAAGACAGTCATTGTGTCTATCAATGAAAGCAAGCTTTGATTTTTATATTCATATGAAATAGTTCGTGGAATAATAATTCGTTATCAGAATCTTATGTTTACAAACGTTTTTCTAAGTGATAACTATTTAAAAGTCTAGACTCGCAATTTTTCAAATAATTAATATAAATCTAACAAATCATTTGAATAATAACTTCAAATTGAATTAATTATTTTCATGAATGAATGATATAAAACAAGATGATTTCAATTTTAGAATGATAGAGCATTTGCATCAATCTTTGCATATAAAAAGCTTCAATGATAACCAAAAAACAATTCAAATAACTATTTCTTTTGTACTAGAAGTAAAAGTTTTACAAATAAAGTGTTCGCACATTTTTGAAATCTAAATTGAATTTTTTATTATAAAAATCTGCTGTATATCTCGAAAAGGATCGAAACTAAACTACATAACATTTGATTCACTATTAGATAAAGTTTATGATGAATGTATTGCCATTAGTTTTCTAAATGATTTTAATGAGAAAATAACTTTATTGATCAATTATTTTTATAATACTTTTAAGGAATTTAAGAAAATATGCATTTAAATACTTTTTAAATGTTATTCGACTTAATAAAAGCAGCAAATACTGTATTAATATGGTAAATTATTGAAGCAAACTTCTTTCAAACAGTAGATGTACAGCGCAGTTTAAATCAAATATATACACAATTCCAATATAAAGTCAAATAAAATTATTTAATCATAAAAAAATTTATTATTATGAACAAATCAAAACTTTTCAAAATCAAAGAAAATCATTACTTTGAAGTTCAAATTAGATTAAACTTGAGGTATAGTTCGATAATCAGATATGAAGGCATGCTTTCTATTGTTACAATTAAAGCAAATATTGATTAAATTTGAACTAAATTAAATCAAATCAAATAATAAAATCAAAAGTATTTATTTGAATGAATCATTTTTAATGTAAAAGACTTTTTCTATGAATGATAAATCATTTCAATCGATAGTTTTAGCTGTAATAATGAATAATTTTTGTATTAAAAAAGTGTTGATAACGTAATCGCTGCCTTACACTTTCAGTATATATTTTATTTTAAGCAAATTTGGACTTTTCTTTTGGACATAACCGTAAGCTTATGTAAACTAAACAAGACAAGTCTAATAAGATGATGATTTAAACTGATTTAAATCCTAAATGATGATAAAGTTAATTTTGAAATGGTCAAAATATGTGTATTTTTAAAGTTAGCTTTTAATATAAGTAACTCGTTTTAGCAAATTATCTCCAGATTATCTAAACCCAGCAGTTTCTAGGTATTTGTGTCATTTCACTAATTTAATGGAGAAAAGATGTTTATAATGCCATCAGAAGGTCAGTAATTCATGAAAACATTGATAAATAAATAAATATAATCAACTTTTGAAAGATAAACGAAATAAACTTCATATCTATTTAAATTAAGGCTAAATATGGAATATAATAATACAGGTATTACTCACCAAAATTTGATAATATAAGCAAAAATAAATATAAGTTCATAGTAATACTCCAGCCAATCAATTGATTTAAATTAAATCAAAACTTGTAGTTCCAAAGCGTTCGCAACTTACGTTTGAAGTTGTGTACCAGATATTAATGTTATGCACTATGGATATGAATAGTTGGAAATAAGCACAACTTTGCAGAGGAAATAAAAAAGTGAAATTGTGCGCATTGTATCCCATTCGACAAATAACTAGTGGTTCTCACCTTTTTTTTGCATAAAAATTATATAAAACTTAATTCACTGTTTCGTAACAAATTTAATATCAAGAACTATTGTGCACAAGAAATGTGTGAATAGAAAATTGAGTTATTTTAGAAAAAACACACTTATTAAATACCGAAAGTGACAAAAAATTTCGCGCATGAAATACCCTATAAATGGATTAATAATTACTTTAAATGCGAAAACAATAACTTGTCAATAAATAAATTTAACATTCAAATTACTATAATTTATACAATAAGATGTTCTCCTTTAGTAAAGCTCTAAAAATAATTCAAATCAAAATAAAAAATACATTGAGACCAATGTTCAGTTCAAATAACTTAAAACATTATTATTATTCAAATGAGAGAATTGGGAGATATTTTATGAAAAGTTATGAGATGTTTGTCTCGAAATTTGTGTGAAATAAAAGATTTGCACAGAATTTGTTAAAGTTTTTGAAAAGAAACATTTAATTTATTTAAAATCATATCTTATATAATATTAATCAATAAATGCAATGAAGGAGCGAATAATTTCTATCAGACATTGAATTTTCATAACTATTTAATCGAAGAACACAATGACCAATGTATTGATGCACATGTTTTACACATTGGATTTGAATGAAACAAATAGATTAACATTAAATACTGTATAATTTCTTTGATAAATACCATAAAAAATTTGTTAATTTGTTATGAGTCTCATGAGTCCATCACCTTTAAAATGCTTAAAAAGAAATTGCATTCGAATAAAATTTATTTATAATATATATATATTTAGGAAACTATGAAATTATGTTTTTAGATCATTTCATTGACTTATATTTGGAGATTGCTTTTTATCATCTTGAGAACCGGGTCCCACGTGACCATTATTACCAGTCGATGCAACACCTGATCGTTCAGAGATGGGCGGACCAGAACCTGATCCCACGGGAGGCGCATTCGGTCCACTCGACCACGAAGGCGGAGGTCCACTACCTGGTGGTCCGCCTCCCGGTGCTCCCAACGAACCGAACTCATCGCCATCTTCTAACCCATTCGCAGCGGTTGAAGCGCTCGGGTCGTATTGATTGTTCTCTGTATTAATTGACGTTAGGTTTGAGTTTTGATTGAATATTTTACAAGTTTATTAATCAATAGTTAGATTGAATTGAGTTTAAATGTATTGTTATGTCGAACACAACCTTTAAACATACCAAGTCTTGTTATAAGTCGTTCATCTTCATCGCCAAACTCTCCACCCATTAGAGAAGGTTCTCCGACTACCATCACATCCTAGGGAAACATTTTCACTATTTTGCGGCTAAAATTTTTAGATATTATTCATTGAAATACCTGAGAAGCCAGTGTGAAGTTGGGCGGACCCGGACTCATGTTCGCCTGCGAGTTCTTCTTCTTTCCGGCGCCTCCAGTCGTCCCCGTATTTGTTGACGATTTCCTTTTTCTTCTCTTACTCGGAGGTCGAGATGTTTCTGGAGGTGCGACCATTCGCTGCCATTTCTGGAATAATGTTGTCTTTAAGCAATCTCTTGGACTCAGAGAATATGCTTTATGTCTTGACATCAACTCTTGCATTGGTTCTAATATAACACAAAGCTATTGAAAATTAAATAAAATATAAGTTATATTGTCTAAAATGGATTCGAAGAATATTGATTTGAATTGAATTCATTAATTTATATTTGTGTTTACCCTTAAATAGTTTAAAGTAGAGTTTGTGAGGCCCTGACGTGTTATATTCTTAGACATTTGTTCTAATACTGTGGGGTCTTGTTGTGCTTGCATTGCAACTATCCCTCTAGGAATCAATTCTTGGTGTTGTCGAGTCGCGAAATGCCACGACTTTATTCGCATTAAATCATCGAAAGTGAACTCTAATATTAAACGTCCTTCAGTGCAAACCACTACTGAATTATCTTTTGCTAATTGTTCTTTGATTGGATCATTCGGTGGAGGAGGATATGGACCCATTGTCTGTCATTTCAATTGAATTTTAATTAATTTATAAATTTTAGTTATTATTCATATTTGTATTTTATATATAAAAGTTTATTAATGAAAATAACCAATAAATTAATTATAAGTATAAGTAAAATGAATGTTGAAAAAATTGAGGCAATTCATTGGGTAGTAGTTTTGGTCGTTATATACAATCAATAAAAGACTCGGAAAGAGAAAAGGAGTTATAGTCAAGTAGAAGTGCTCTAATACTGAAGCTAAGGATCTAATATAGTGTACAAGAACTGAACCATTGCTATGACTACAGCATTAAATCGATACTCGTTTAGGAGAAAATGTTTCCATAGCGATAGAGATTGAATCAATTATTCGTAGAAAAGAGAGTACGAGAGAGCCAGAGAAGCATCGGTTTAGCGTTTAGTTCAGTCTTAAAGTTAAGCTTAAGAAAAAAGCAATTCCAACAAAAGAAGAAAAACATAAATGAATAAAAAGAATTATAAATGAATGCATGCATTAAAACTGATAGATTGAAAAGAGGAAAATAGAAGATTGAGATCTGGATTAAAATTGTTGTGTTAGAGCAGACCTTATTAAAGGATGGCTTTCCGTGATGTGTAATTATAGAGCACTGGTCGCAGTCTAATGTGATCGATGTGTTGTGAAACGATTCTTTCGGATGTTTTAAATTGAATGACAATTCTGTGACTCCGCCTTCGAATATGCTTCGAAAATAGCGCGGAATTAATGTCCGACCAATTGCTATATCAATAGTTGATAAACAAATAAAATAACATATCATTTCATCACAATTATTGATCGGTTTTTCATTAGAATTCAGTCAAACTATCTTAGGATGAATTGAAGTGTTCATAATTGACTCACTGTATCGTTTAGGGCCGTCTTCGAGACAAAAGGTAAGGGTAAGTGTAGCGTCATCTTCAAAGAACTCAGTGGCGAATGCGTCCCACCACAAGTTGTCACTTTCCTGGTTCACAAACAGCTAAATAATACAAGTCATTAGTAATTCATTAACACGAAAATACAATCAATCATTTCATACTTCAGTTCTTTGTTGAAGACGTTTATTCATTTCGTATATTCGATAGTCTGGTTGACCGAAGTATGGCGTGTGGCGTCTGAAATACGATGAAAACGGAGAGGAATAAAAGGGATCCGTTTGTGGCGGACATGACAACGCATTTGTGAACATCGGACGCATTCCTATCTCTTTATTACTAATAATACTTTTCTCTATTATTTACTAATTCTTCGATTGTTTATGATTTTTATTGCAATCAATTCGTAAACATTTTGAAAACGTATTCATTTGTCATTTTATTCAATTGAGTCAACACTGAATGCTCTTTCACTGCAATTCTCTTTCAAAAACAACATTTTTGGCTAAATATTCACAATAAATTACGTCTAATTCTATTGATGACAAATTTGTAACTCTTATGAGCAGTCATTCAAATATTCACAAATTAATAGCAATTGTTTAAGTTATTTAAAACATTTGTCCACATAATTAACTCATATTTAAATGCAAAGAGTAATAATCGTTAGCATTGTTTATAAAGTAATACTTATAGAGAATACGTTTTATAATCATGAGTTAACGTAATTATGAGACGTTGTTTTTGAAACTATTATAATTTATAAATCCTTAATCATTGAATAATTCATTATTAATAAATGACTTGTGTTTTCAATTTAAAACTCAAGGCATAGAATAATTCAATTTGAAATCTCTTTCAAAATCAAATGTATAGAGAGATAAATACTATGAGAATCTCTGATTCAATGCATAATAGATTAGTTTAAATGATTTTCGGCATCGATTGACATATTTTATTAAAATTCAATTACAGTTTCTCTTAAATTATTAAAAAGTATATCATATGAAATGTATGAATAAATCTTTTTAAAGCCTTCCAATTCCCAAAAGTGATTCTCAATGAAAAATTATTTATGCATTTATTTCTCTTTTTTCCTCAAATATTGATTTTAATTTTTCTATAGCTATAGAAATGCCTAAAAATTGCTTTAAGTTTTAGTGAGAAAATGCATTTTAACAATAATCCGAACTTTATATAATGCTATTTAACTACAATTTTAAGGAAATTAAAGTTTTGATAAGTTTTGTTTCAAGGAAATTATGATAAATATTTCAATAGTGTTTTTAACTAATTTTCTTTAGATTTAAACAAATTTTATTCTTAAGACTTGTATTCAATTAGAGAAGTGTTGAAGTTTTTCTTAAGAAAAAGTTGACTCTTTTGTAATAAATATTCTTCCCATTCATTAGTGAGAACTAGAAGTTGAAATTTTGCCAATAAATGCATTTCTAATAAATCAAAACTAAAGTCGTTTTGTTTTATTAGATTTTTAAAGCATTAAGACTTCAATGGCATGACTTATGGTCTCAAATCTTAATGAGACCTCAATTAAAAAACCCTCAAATGATAAGTATTTATTGTATTTATCACACTCTTGAACTTTGATATGAATTGAAAATACTTTCTATGAAAACAAATACAAACACTTATTATTGGAATCTTTTTCATAGTTTTGTTGATCCCTTCATAAGAATCACGATTTAAGGGAAAAACAGTTCAATTGTTTCGATTGCAATGTATTATAAACTGATTTAACATACAATTTGAATCTAATATCTAAAAGAGATACTCATTCGATAAACTGAAAATATGATATATTCATGAAATACTAGATATTTGATAATTATATTAATTTAATGAAAGCTAATAATAATTTAAATAAATGATTGAAAAGTTGATAACAATCGAAGGCTAAGATGTCTTATAAATTGAATAAAGAATGCGTGCAATGGTTTGATTGGAATTGAATTGATTGAAATGCATTGAAATGTTGAGCTCAATGAATTGGTATTTGTTTTGCTTAAGAAATAAAATGTATTCATACCCGTGTGGAGGTTGCATGTGATTGGGAGGGGGAGGACCACCTTTGATAGAAACAATAATTAATAATAATTGAATTCGTGAAACAAATAGAGATATAATTAAATACCGGGATGTTGTAGAGGATGAGGTGCGTGATGAAGCACATGAGGTATGGTATTAGGGGAGGGATTGTATGGACCCATTGTCATTGGTGTCATTGGTGGGCCGTTCTGTTGAATGGGTGCCGAACAAATCATAGGCACATGATTACCACTCACTGAACTTTGATGACCCTTCGATTCAAATATTAAATTCAAATTAGTTTAAATACAAATAATTAATTGAATAAATGTAATCATACGGGACTGCATGACGGACTCGGACCACCCGATCGGCTCAATGTTGCTGCCACACCAATTGAACCGAAATTATGATTAGCGACAGGCGTAGAACTCCTACGACCCCACTGTTCTACGTCCAGGATAAGGATAGGGATTCTTTAGCCAATACCACAATATTTATTATTTATATTTTTATCAATATTTATGGCGAATATTTTCTGCTTTCAATGCCTTCAAATATGATCCACTGTTTAATTCTGAAATGAAGAGAAACTCTAAAAATCAATAAAACTTGAATGCATGATATGTGAAGTATTCCCACTAAACTAGTCAGCACTAACACAGCATAAAGCATAAAATCATTTAGATTTAGCATAGAGTAAGAGCATCTATCTTATGATCAAACAATTGAAATATAGATTTTTTCCCACAAATTTAACACAAAGTATACTAAAATCATTATAAATTACTGCCAGTCAGTCTTATATTCTATTCATTTTCAATATTATATTCAAAACATTACGTCTTATTTTTAACATCCATTTTTTCAAATTTAAATATTAATTCATATTTTATTTTCAACTGCAGAACTAATGCTAAGTTTCAAAATTCCTCTCTAAATGTATTTTAGCGGAAATTTTAGCGTAAATTCAGAAAATCAATTTTCACTCTTATTATGACAAAATCATTATAGTATTTATTTATATGCAATTTATTTGCAAAAAAATTAATCGTATTGAATGACTAGTATATTGAGTGAATTTTTGAAAAACAATTATTCGATATATTTTGTAAATTAAAAATTTGAATGACGAATATTTGGAAAAATGTGATTTAATGTATTTGATAAAAATTATTATTAGATTTTGAAACTGATAACTTAGAGCCTGGTGAATGTTTCTTATTAAAAGCAGAATGATTCATCCTGTTACATTCATCCAATACATCATGTTAGCGTGTATTACATGAATATAATAGCAAAATAAAAACTAATGTATTGATTAATTGCTGTGATTATATTTTGTAGATATTTTTTGTCTATAATAAATTTGAAATATTTGGTAAATTATTGGTTCACAAATTTGAATTATTATAAGAAAATGAGTGAACCTAAAACTATTATTATTATTACTTTTAGTTCATTTACCTCAATAAATGCAAAGCTTTTGAGTAGTGTTGAGGAAAGTATTTTGAGTTGAACAGAAATTTCTCGATATATTACATGAGTATTATATGATAGAATAGCGCACAGAACTGTCAAAACTCGACTTATACTTGATTTACAAATAGGAATATATTGGAGACATATATTATATTAAATTATTAGACATTTAGACACAAATAATATTATCAACTCTTAAACTGCTGTCAAAGCAAAAGAAATGCAGACATGTATAAATAATATTTATATAGCAATAGCAGAGTCACCAAAAAAAGAGGAAAAACTACACAACGACTGGTCTTGAAAACCAGATTTTATAAGTATAGCGTATAGGGTATGACACTTTATTGTATGCGTTTAATATACCTTTTCAGTAGTATAGCAGCTGCTTATTTTGAATATAAGGGAGGCTTACATACTATATTGTGAACTAAGCTTTCTTTGAATGCAGCTCTACCAGAGACAACTGCATGGACTGATGCATTCAACACAATGACACGAGTTGAGGGGAGACACTCTTTCCATACTAGTTATACTCATACAAGATCTACCACTAAACACCTCTTCAAACATTTGATTTCATCAGATTCATATATACCATCTCTAATTTGATCAGTTTCTAGGATACCTTAACTCTATTCACAGTTTTTTTTATTTCAAACAACATTTATATCTTAGCATTTCATATATTAAATATTCATTTAAAAGGTTTAGTAATCATTATGATTCCAATTATTTCCTATTTCGTAACTAAACTCGTTTGTAATTAAAATAGATTTCAAAATTCAAAGTTAGCTATTCTTCTAAACCTTTGTCTCAACTAACAATTCTAGAAATTCAAATTAAATTTGATGCCAATCTTTTGCGAATGTCAATAAACTAGTCGTTAATTTTATTAGAGCTTTAAATGAAGTTAAAGAGTCTGTGAACATAAATTCTATTGATTAGAATTTTTGTTTTGAGTGAAGGACAAATGTTGATTGCATTTGAACTAATCCCCGAACACCAAAACTTTCTCACAAAATAAGTTTCAAATTATATGAGTGTCTCATGGAATAACTTATATGGTTGAAAGTATTGGCTCAATTTTATTACAATTTACATGTATTGTATTGAAGAAGAGATCGAGCGATTTTCATATTGACCCGGTATTGACTTCCTCAAGAATAGAGCTCATTAACAATACTTTAAAACTGCAAAATTTAATGTTAAATAATACTAACTTTAACATATGATTCAATTTAAAAGAGAGCACTATTTTCAACAATCAATATAAACACGCCATCGAATACCCTAATACTTTACTATAAATAGTAAATTATTTTCCGAGAGATTGACTCTCGGGTCTCGAACCGTAAATCTCGAAGCATCCTCTTATAGGCATTTTTAACAGATTTTCATATTAATTATGAAACAATGAAGAAGAGTAGTTGATTGTAACCTAATTTTGTGGCGTGAATGCATGTCTATATCCCTTGTACTCTACTATTTGTGATACATTACTAAACAATCATAAATATCATACAGTATTGGAATACAATATATTTACTAAAACTAATTAATCCTTTTTAATGTGATTCTCTATTCAATCCTAAAGTGAATTACAATTCATAAATAAAACACACAAAAATTTCACACGATATTTAAGACTCTCCACTCCTAACCTTAACTCTCGAAATAGTTAAAAATGATTACTCAAAATTGAAGAATAATTTTTCACATTCATTACTTAATAATTTCATAATTAATTGTTCGGATTTGTGTAACTTATTTAAATTTTTTCAAATCTGGACCATAATGTATCACAATATTTATTTTTAAATTGATTTTTTCTATATTACTTCCAACAAACTGAGAGAAGATATTACCAAAAATACTTAATTTAAGGTTTTTATCATTATTGATGAGCATTAAAGAAATAGCTTCCCATACTTGAAAATATTTACTCATTGATGGGAATTTTCAATAGATTTTCTTTATTTAATCTAAACTTTCGAGACCATTCGATCTCGACTCTCGAACCTCTTTATCAAATATGTAGTTCAATCAACAGCTCAATTATGTATTGAAGGATTTGGTTACATCTGAAATGAACTTTAAACTAGTTGAAGTTTATTGAGTTTTTAAGAATTAATTATCGCAGTTCAATCGAATTTATTTTTACAATTTGACAACACGTTTGATACAAGTTTTACAAGTTCATTATAAGTTAGTTTGAGCTTTTTTACCAAACAAATCAATTTTTATTATTAAAGAAAACCACTCAATTCAATATCTTATACCTTTCATTCCAAAAAATAAATTCAATCCAAATGTAAAGTACTAAAAATTTACCACTAATTTATCTCTTGAGCTGAGTACTAGTTTTACGAACTAATATAACGATTTGAACTCATTTCTATTAAAAATAATAAGTTATTATTTATTTGCACCTGAATTCTCTCTTTCATTGAAGAATTATTATATAAAATTGAAATTCATTGTTCGGGGGTTTTGAGCGAAAAGATAAGATTATAAAATTGCTTGCATTCTCGTGTCTTCATTGACTTGTATACTCGATATCTGAGACCCAAACTTTACGTTACGCACAAATAATATGAATTGATGCGAAAAAATGTGTTTTATAACTAGTATCTCGTCATGCATTATATCGTACTAAACAGATAACAAGTTAGATCTGTAAATAATTTTTTTTCAGAGAGCAAAATCTTCACAGCAGCTCAACAACTGGTTATAAATATATTAACTGTTTATATACATATCATTTCTTGACAATCAAATCTTATTAGATTTAAACATTTATTATAAAACAGAATCATTAAATGTTATTCTGCATATTATATTCATATATTCAGTTTACTCTGTACAGTATCCAGTTGTAAGTCACAAATGTGTGTCATAACCTTTAAATCAATCGATTTATTCGAGTTCAAAATCATACCAATTATATAGACATCACAATCATTGTTTAGTTTTCATTAATCATTAATTATAATAATGAAAAAGCTTTAAAAATTCAGTCAATTTTATTGATTAACAAATTTCAAATTTTGTTTATCGTGTTTTTTGTTTGTAAACTATAAATAAAGTTTTGAGATATTCTTTATTCGATTCAATATTTCTAATTAACTCAGATTCAGAATATTTACTTTTAAATTTGATTGAAATTGATTTTAAAAGACACGCATAAATTGACTCATAAAAGCATCGTTTTAAGAAAAATGAATGTTTTTCAGAACTATTCTATTAATGGAATAGACAATCATTGTTTTAATCCCACGAAGAGAGCAAAGAATTGAGAAAAGAGAGCATATTTCTCATAAAAGTCACATCAACCCGTCTACTATCCAAATATATATACAGCAAAAGGTCTGTTCCAGAAATTATTTTTAGTTTGCCTTCATTTGAATGAAGAACAAGTACTGTATCCTAAACTCAAATGAATCAAACGACAGAATAATAAGTTTTTAATAGAAAGTTGAGTCAATACATTTACAGACTGTCCAAAAAGTGGTTGTCTCGTGAGGGATCAAAAATAGAAATCCAAAAGTTGATTAAAAAATGCCCGACTGCTAATCTTTTTCAAACTTGGTTTAGAGGAAGTAATTCGAGCTCATGTTTGTCAGTTAGAGTTGGAATTTTCGATGTGTTTATTTACTGAGATGTTTCGCAGAATTTCATAAATATCAACGAAAGGACGTCAACTCGCAGTCAAATATAGATTACTATTTTGTGAAAATATATCAAATCCAATCACAAATTTTTCAAAGTCATTTTTATTTCAATGAGCCGTAATGTTAACAAAAAAATAATTCCTCTTAAAAGATTCAAATTTTTTAATTCATTACAGAAAGTACTAAGAAGTAAAAGTTATGATCAGTACATGAGTGAAAAAGTTTAATGTATTTGTGGAAAAATTGGTAAGATTTGAACTGATTCTAATAAAAACAAATCAACACTAACGTGTATTTCGTGATAAATCAACAGTAATTAATAAATTATAGTTTCATTCAACAATTATAGCATTATTTATGAAATATGAAGTGATGCAAAATTACAAAATGAAATTATTGTACGACTATTTTCATCACACTTGATATCCTTCTTTACTTAAAATATTGATGTGTTATAATTGAATGCAAACTATATTATGAATTTATACAATAATTAATATACAAAACTTTGTAATGACTAACTTTGTTAGCTCTCAACTCATCAATACTTATAAACACATGAAAACATTTTGATTGACAAATAAGACAATAAATCGGTATTTATGGGGAAAATTATAATACATATCTTTGGTTTTTAGCTGTTTTAAGTGACTACTAATTGTGAAGAATTTTTTAGACAAAATCTTCTTTCAAATTATACAAATTGTTTCGTAAAAATGAGGCTTTAATTTCGAGTTCACTTAAATCATAGCATTTGTTTGCGATATTTCGCTGAAATACAACTTGATCATGTCTTCTATCGAACTCATTGTTGTCTTCTTCATCTGAACTCGAAGGGGGAGTTTCAATAATGGGTATATTCAAATCCAGATATTCCTAGAGAAATGTTAGAATATTGAGAAAATAGTCATAATAGAGTTGAGTAATGACTCTTACTTGTGATGAGTTGATGGTAAGAAAATGGTCCATATCTTCGACTAACTCTTTAAAAGTGGGTCTTTCAAGGGGTTGTTCTCTCCAACAGTCTCTCATAATCATATAGATATCACGCGTGCAATTGGTGGGCGCTTCCATCCGGTGTCCACTTTCCAATCTCTTGAATAGTTCTTGAGCCGGTATTCCAGGATATGGAGTACCTCCGAGTGTCATTATTTCCCAAAGCAGAATACCATAACTCCAAACATCGCTCTGAGATGTGTAGACTTGACCGATTAATGACTCGATTGCCATCCATTTAACCGGAAGTCTTCCATCAGTAGTCTTTCTATAATAGTCTCCCTGAATATTTCGCGCTAAACCAAAATCAGCGATCTTTAAAACATTATTTTCCGAAACCAGAACATTACGTGCGGCCAAATCTCGATGAACACAACGCTTTGATGCTAAATATTCCATTCCTCTCGCTATCTGTTTAAATAAAAATTCATTTAAAATAACTCAAGAAAAACAGAAGATTTTGAAAATAAACAAATTATAATTACTTGATAGGCGTAATTGATTAAATCCATATAAGTTAAGGATTTGGAATCTGGAGGTTGTCCTATAGGCCTCTCATAAAAGGTATTCGAATCATGTCTGTATTTACGTAAAAAGTCCCTCAGATTTCCATTCGGTGCGTATTCAACAATTACATACAGAGGTCCTATACATGCATTTTACAAGATAAATAAACATATGAGACATAAACTTACAAAAGAAGCTTTAAAAATAAAGCTGAATTTTCGAGAGCAGGAGAATATAGTACTACTCTATAAGTCATTTACCATCTTGTGTACAACTCCCTAAAAGATTGATTATGTTCTTATGTTTTCCTATCTTTTTCATAACTTCCATTTCAGATACGAGATCTGTTATTTCATCGTCAGTGTGACCGTCTTTAAGCATTTTAACAGCAACTATTGTTTTCGTATCAATTGAACCGTTCAGACCAAATGCTTCACCTTTAACTACTTGTCCGAATGCGCCCTCACCTAATGGCTTACCCAATACAAGCCTTCAATATAAACAAATCAAATACAAAATCTTACAATATTTTTCATAATCTTTTCTAAATTATTTCAATTCAATCTCTTAGAAATATTAAAGACTATTAATTCGATACTTAGAATAATATGAATTTTCTAACAAATAACTCATTTTATTTAATAATCATATACTTTAATAGCTGAAGAGAAATACCTTTCTCGAGCCACTTCCCATTCAGGATCAAGTGGTAGTTCATACTGCGAAGTGGAACCATTTAATTGATCGGGTGGTAAATCGACTTGCATTGCCTGATAATCAATTTTGACTAACGGAGCAATAGAGTCGTTAGATTTATCAGAATCGGGTCTTTCGAGTATAATTTTCTTTTTGATAATAAAACTTTTTTGTGCAACAATTGTGATCTTTTTGTTTGTGGTGAGGGTTTTATAAGTACAAAATGCCATAGAAAGTACGCATATTATCAACACAGCTCCAAATAAAATCCAAACAAAATTCTGCGTTGAATTTGGAGGTAATAATACGACGTTAGGATCAACTGTATCTGTATAAAGTTGGAGAATTGCAACAACAAATTCAAGTCTTATCATGAATTCATATTATTTCTGGTGTTTGTGAGCTATAATTAATAATCTTAGACTAAAATCATTTCTTACCCGATACAACTTGAAGGGAAAAAGTTTTCGATGCGTTTCCAAAATGATTTAGAACAAAACAGGAATAATTTCCGGCGTCTTCTGCGGTTACATTATTGATTACAAAAGAATATTGATCTATTCCGTCATCACTCTTAATAAATAAGTTTAAAAGATAAGATTGAAATTTCGGTAATAACTTAATACAAGATAAGTAAGAAATGTTTTTGATTTTTACCTCAATAGAAACAAATTTGGTTGTATTGGATTGAGTGACCACTTTCTTCCAAATTAGAATGGCCTCAACACTAGAAACAAACTTACAATCAAATACGGCTCTCCCACCAATTTGAATGGTTTGATTTAAAGGATGAACGTGTTCATCAAATACTGGTCTGTGCGCTAAAAAGCCTTCAAAATATTTCATAAGAATTAATTAAAGCTGAATAGAAGTTTTGCTTTAGAAATAAAACTAACCGATCACAGTAACGGTGTACGTGTGGTTTATCTGTCCGTTTATGTTCGAAACAATGCAAGTATAGTTCCCATCATCAGAAGGTGCCATATTATCCATCGATAGCGACCATTTACGAATTGTCATCTTTAAACATAAGTAAATCTTATCAAACAACAAACCATTAATCAAAAGTTTATTCATTGCTCAAAAATATCTTAATCTCCATAAAAATGCCTTCGTTTGTGATATGAAACTAACTTTAAATTAATGAACTGTTGACTATTCATAAATTTATAAACTGAAAGTCCTGATTATTTGATGCCAATCAAATTGACAACTTTCAAAATGACTCATTAACCAGAAATTTAAATAATTGAGAAATTGATTATAAATGATTTTTAAAAATGGAACTTAAGATTCAAACACTTACAGATTCGCCATTATCTCTGAACGTGCCGTTTAGATAGTTTCCATTTTTGTACCATTTAATAGAAGGGGCCGGGATTCCATCGGCAGGACATGACAATCTTAATGCATTTCCTGCAGGCATGTTATGCAACTGGATTCGCATCTTTTCCCAATTAGTAAATCTTGGAGGTGCTATCATGTGGTATCAAATTGTTAATTATAATTCATTCTCATTATAACTATAAGTTTCTTTTCACATACAATTCGGTTCCTTTAATAAGGAATCACTTTTTGGTTCCTTTAATAAGGAATCACTTTCTGGTTCTTCTTGTGAATCAATGGTGCGAACCGGTTGGTCGTGTGCCGGCATTTCCAACAACACATTCAACGTATAATTAACTTTAAAAGAACTATATTTATTGATTGCAAGACAAACATATATTCCTCCATCACTTAGTTCTACATTCTTTATTGTGAGAGTATTTGAATTGATAATATATTTTTGATTCTGAATAATCTGTTTATCATCTTTAAGCCAAAATTTTTGAGGCTTCGGATCTCCAATTGTTCTGCATTGAAATTTAACATCTCTTCCAACATGAACAGAGAAAAGAATCGGAGCCTTTAACCACTTAAGTGGAGCTGAAAATCAAAGTAATTTATGTCACTTAATGTTATAGTCTATTATTCTATATGCAAATAAAGGTTATCAACACATAAATAACTTGAGAGATGTTTTCCAGTTAAATGACTTTTTAAAAAATAAAATTTTCAATTTGAAAAAGAGACTGAGGTCTTACGCCTCTTTCTTTGTTTAGAGAGCTGTTCAGAAGTGTCAAAGTGTCATAAAACTATTTAAAGATATTCACTCGAGTTAATTGTCTTTTTACTTTATCTTTCAAGTGATTCTCTGTTTCGGAAAAATAAAGAGATATCAAAAATCGCTTCTTCTACGGAACCGCAGAGACGAAAAAAATTTTCAAAGTTCGTGAACAAAGCACTGAACTATTAAAATATATCATATTTCTGATGCATTGACAGTTTCATATTTGTTTGACAATAACTGCGTTTTTGTGGTTGTGCTGCTCTTCATATTGAAGACTAACTTATCTGAGTTTTAATAAACTTTAGGTTTGCTTTTTCTCAAAATTAACGCATGAAAGAGATCAAAATTGGTTGAGTATAAAAATATGTAGCGAAACGTCAAGAATAAAGTGAAGTTTTTGATTTCTTACGCTTTTAGGAACTGATTATAACTCTTGACTATATAAATAATCGCGAAAATTCTTCGCGAATCATAATTTCTAATTATAGTTCTTAAACATATTATAATGATAATCGAAAGGGAATTCGTTTCTAATGAAAACATGCATAAGAAGATAGATATTAAGTCTGATATATATATTGTGTATTTCTGGGAAGAACTCGGTATTGGTTAATGCCAACAAACTTAAGGTCTACTGACGGCTGAGCCAACATAAACATGAAAGTTAAAAGCATACATAAAACTAGTTAACATTTAGAGCACTACATTTGGCATTCATTGTAAGCGTAGTATATTTGGATTGAGAACAAGCAGTTTTGCTTACATTGAGGCGCACTTTCAATCAAATTTCCAGACTCTTCAAAATCTACTGACAATTTTTATAAACTATTCATTTTGCAGAAACTATTCAGTCAATCGTAGAATAGAGCGCTTTACACAAACTTTTATGCTATTTCTTATGCATTTTATCAAATAATTCTTTCAAATATAGAATTCAAGAATTAATTTCTTTATCCTATTTTCTGAGAAATACCATTCTTAGACATTTGAGTTATTTTAAGATTAGTATCAGATGAGTAAGGATTTTATAAGAACTAAATTTATGTCACAGATGTATACGAAAGTACTGTAATGTAATCGTATAGACATGAAAACCATTAATCATTTTAGAGTATGAAGAGTTGTATAAATAAATTATAAACTGTATACATAAACAAAAGAATCCTTAAATTTTACTGATAATCGAATTTATTGAACTTCTATCGATTCAAAGTGACAGTAACTTAAGTAACTATTAATCATTTTCAAGAAAGTCTTGTTTGTTTACTTTCTAAAGTCCATAAGTTATCGCTTCAGAACCCGAATTCTAGCTTTCATTTATTAAAAAATATCATAAGTTATATCAAGAGTACTTTCCCATTGAATTGTGCCGTTTTTGTATTCAAATTAATTTCAAAATAGCATTTGATTCCCAAAAATTCTATAAATCAAATCTATTAAACTAATGACTTGTACTTAATTAAGGTTAGTTTGAAAGCGAATATTTTCTTTTTCCTAACCATTTGTTAAGCCAGAAATTAACAAACTTCAAGTTTCATCCAATTATCACAATATATCAATAGTTAATCCAAAAATATCCAAAAATAACTTACTTCTTGTTTTATCGACTGTAAGGCCATTAATCAAAACATGATTGAAGTTTGAGAAAAGCTGATGAATGAGAAGAAACTTGAGTACATAAACAATAGAAGTCATCCTTTTTCACATAGAATTCATCATTTTTTCATCTAAAATAGAGAAAATAGACTATAAATAATAGTTTTAAAATTTTCATAAACTTGATAATTAAAAGACTCATTTAAATTATAATTACAAATTATCAAATGGTTTGTGTCCAATATAATGAACAATAATTTCAATCAAAACCTTATATCAACGCATGAATTAATTGAAGCTTTTTCTTTAGCAAAACAATAAATTATTTAAATGATACACAATTGAAATGATTGATGAAAATATTTTTGAAAATTGTTTCTTAGAATGAAACTTATTAAAAACATATGTGATTCTTTTTAGTAAATTGTTGTGATAGAATCATGAATAAGAACAATAATCCGATAAGATTTGAATACAAATTGGAAGCACAAGTAATTTAAGTCGTCCTCCAATCAGCTAAACTTTTAAATAATAGCGCATTTAAACTTTTGGTAAGTTATTGCCAACAGTGGACTCTTGATGTTAAGACCATAAGACCAACGGTGAGTCGCATCTGCAGTCCATATGCGGTTGTCAACACTTTTATATACGAAACAGAGCTAACCCACAGCTATAGGAAAGCCTTATGTCCTTCTAAAACACTTAAGAGAAAGACATCAATAGAGATCATCTCTATTTCTCTCGTTTGGCTGCAAATCTTCATCTTAACGGTTGCTTTTTTGTAAAAGAGGAAGCTTTATGTCCGGTCGGGTCCCAAAAATTAATGCCTACAATCATGTCAATGATGGCACGCGTTCTCTGTGTCTGCTCGTCATGAATAAGACTCGCATAACGCTAAATGTCAACTTTCAAAGAATTCATTTCCGGCAAGAATCACAGCTTGAAATCAACCAAATTTCCTGTCTCTGCCCCTCTTTATAAGATTTACATAACGAAAACGCGTGGTTTTATTTTTTAACAGAAACCGCAAAAGTTATAGCGACTCAAAGTCTGCACGTGTTCGTCATATTACAACTTATTTGGTTTATAAAAAGCACCTCAGCTTTGATGTTACATTATATGAATTTTTAAGATTCTAGATTTGGAAACTTTAGGGACTGGAGTCGGAAATAACATTCTCATTGAATTGCGATTCACTTTCTAAAGATTAAACCACAATTCGTATTCTTTCTATTTTATAAGATGCAGGAAAAGAGGGTGTACTGGAAGTCAGCGATAGGGGAACTATGAATTGCATATTTCTATATTAGTTATGCACGCGATTGCATTTATGTGATAAAAGTCTACTGCATTTCGTATATTAAATAATGAACTTTAAATTCATTTTTGCATCAAAGATGAAGACGGATACGGTCGGAGTTGTGTTTATTTTGGTATCAATTAGTAGGAATTGTGCCAAAAAATTGAGAATAGAAGATATGAGAATGAAGTAACACAATACCAGCTAATTATCTTTCGATAGATTAGAAGCACTCTCTCTCTCTCTTCAGCCCAGGTTTAAGATTTGCGTCTCACAGATCTTTAGGCAATCTTTAGGCAAAATAAGTTAAGTCTATATTAAGAAACTTTTATAGACCATCGATTGGCTCAAGAAAATACTGTACAATATTATTTAAATATCATTTTAAAGATAATGATCAACTATATCTCGTCTCTATATGTATAGTTGGAAAACTTGATCTACGATACAATGTTTAAATGCAAGATTAGTCTTAGCTTAGCTTCAAAATCAAAAAACTTAAAACCCTTAACTATCAAAATATATTTGAAAGATTGAGTTTAAGTTTGAAGTTTAGTCACAAAGATTTTACTTTTTTGAACCCATATATATCTCAATATTTTCTAAGACAATAAATCAGAGATTCGATTTGTTTTGATTATTCATTAAATAGTATTAATAAAAATAAAGTTATTTGATATTTGATTGAAATAAAAAGTTTATTGAATGAAGTTTAAACTCAAAAATATAATGATTGACTAAATGTTTAGACTAAATGATAGATTGCAATGATTACAGTTAAGTGTCGAGAGATATCAATTTTATAGCTGAGGTTAATAAAGCATTGAAACATTGAATACACTGTATGATGAACTGTAATACTTGTCTACTAAAGATTTGAAAACTATGGTATATAAAGCAAGTTTCAATTTGTTGGCTCTTATAATGAGAGTCTGATTGTCATTCAAAATGCAATCGATATAACATATTATGAGCTCTGATTGCATGCATCCTTTCAAGTGTGAGGCAATTTAAAACAAAACAAAATCAAGTTCAAAGTTCATTATTAAAATGTTTCATTAGAGACATAATAAATAAATGCATGTTTTGATTTGCATTTTAATAGTTAGAAATGAAAGTCTAATGAAAATCCATACTTCAAATATCACATAACGAGACAATACAAACATAGATATTATTAATTTGACTGCAATTCAAATAGTCTTACCGTTTGTAAAAAACTTTTAATGCAAACTTTGCAAACAATTATCAATAACTCTATGAATGAATCTTTAGTTTGAAAAAAATGCAAATAAAATGATAAAAATTTGAAGAATTATTGAGAAGACAAAAGAGAAAGCATTTCTTATAAAAAGTGAATTCACACTTCGGTCTACAGTTTGGGTTAGACTTGATTTTGTAATTGGGGTTATATATAAATTTATGGATAAGTTTTTCAATTATTTTTCAAGTTTTTTTCTATTCAAAATCAATTTTTTGAGTATATAAAACTAATAAATAGTTAATTAATGCTTAAAATCATAAATACCTGTGAAATCACGAAAAGTTTAATTCAAATCTCAATTCAATGAGACATAACATTTGATTATTTATTTGAGTACAAGAAGGGTTTCATGTTTTGCCCCTTTTTGATGGTAACTCTTCAGTCTCTGAAATATTTGATATCTAGTAAAGTTGGCCTCTGTTTATACTATAGTTGAGTTGTGAGTGGAACTGATGTCAATATAAAGTTGTTTATTAATGGAAAAGTCAAAACCAAAATAGTTATATTCAATACAGAAAAATAAGTGACACTAACGGAAAATAAGTTAATCAATAGTCAGGAATCGAAGTAAAGTTGAGGTGAAGTTCTTTATGTATTCTTTGAAAACACTTAACTCTCACACAAAAGTAGATTCACGACAGATACAGATATAGGGACTTACTGTTAGATAGTATTAGCTGTGATTCAGAGCACTAGAAGTGGGTTTGAACTGAATTCGAGGAAACTTTGTTTTGCACAAATTTTTCTCACATAGCCTTAGCCTTGGTTTGTGTTATATGAGATGCTCAATCAAACTGTTTCACTGTTTTAACTTTGAAACTGAGTGCGGTCTCTGAGGCAGTGCCAAAAGATGCTCAGGCTTTGAGGTGTAGGATAAACGAAGATGAGTTCCTACAGTACTCTATGCACAACTATTCTGATTCGCTAAGAAATGTCTCATAAGGAGAGCACAGCGTGTGTCCAAACGCATAGACATCACAACTAAGCAGAAGTATTCAATCAAACATTCAATACACACTTTATATTTAATGTTCATTCATTCACAACTTATATTTTGCTGCTATACAAATACATAACTAAATACAAACATATAAAAAGATAGTTATTTGATTCAGAATTACTTTCCATTTTTAAAGCCTAAACTGAAAGCTTTAAGACTTGCATCCTGTGATTGCACACAAATGTTTTTACCAAAAGACCTTTCTGTAAAGTTTTTTATATTTCTTGCTTTGTAAGGGTTCGTGCATTTCCTTCAATGTTTATTCTTCATCTTTGAATGTGGAAAATCATCTGTTTCTCTCATTTAGTTTTGGTCAAAGTTAAGAACTTTTGTGGACTTGAAAAAACAAAGTTTTTGGGGATTTTTTCAAAATAAGCCACATTTAATTTATTAAAACTGACACTAATTACAAGATGTGTCGGACAAGCCCTTATGGCTGGCAATTGACATTTAACAAAACCAATGCGTGATTTATAATTCAAGTGAAGGCATTATGTATTTTTCTTAAATTATTTAAATTTACGAAAACAGATATTTCTAAAAATAATAATTTTAGGCATATATGAAATTTAAGAATTGTTATAAACTTAAGTTATGCTAAATTTTTGACTAATTAACTGAAAGAAGGCCAGATTTATTCAATTTAATTACTAAGCTAACGAACTTGAGCATTAACTTGAGAACTCGTTGCGCGAAATCAGAAAAAATTAAAGAGCATCAGAAAAACATTAATATTAAGTGTAATTAAATAATGTAAGGGATATGCAAATGATATAATTTAATGAAAAAAGTTCGCAAAATAAACTTAGAGTATGATGAACTAAAATGAAACTTCAAGCATAATGATATAGAAGTACAAGAGCTTCTTCATATGCGTACTGGGACTCAATCAGGAGCGGAGAAATATGATCCTGAGTCAGGTTCTCTCACTCCTATGTTAATTCCACTTAAGAGCTGCTGTCGAAAGTGGAGAACCACAAAAGATGAATGGAAGGACACTCAAGTGGACAATATGTGAGGACTAGAAAACAATCTTTATCAAGACTTTTGGCGACTTCAAGGCAGCGGAAACACGCTTTCATGCACGTGCTGGTTATGAGATGCACCACATAAATAACTATTAGATACAACTACTGGTACTTCAACTTTCAATAGACATTTTTTTGGCTTTCAATAGTACCAGAGAATTCAATTACTTGACTTCTTTTCAACTTCAAATGCTTTTGTTAAGCGAGTAATAAACAAAATCCAACATAATATCTCATCAATTCATAAGATTCAATGAAGAGTCAAATTAAAAATTTGCTTTCATTAGAATGGGGTTTGCAATAAAATGATCACTTATGATGATTTTCATAGTTCTGTTGATTTAATTGAACAAAAAATAAATACAGAGCAGTCTTTGTAAAAATCTGATGTTCCAGGAGTGGGCTCAGCTCAGCATTTTCCGGAAATTTAGGGTAGGGGTCAAAACTCTTTGGATTTAAGCGACAATATTTTGTCAAATGAAGGATTTTTTTGAAATTTTTTCCTCTAACAAATGACTTTTATTCCCCTCAACTCTTAATATAGATTAAAAATATTAATTTAAGGTAAATAATAATTTTTATAAACTTTAGCCGATTGTGTCGCTGCCACTTTAGCAAAAGATCATTGCATTCAACATTAGTGTCTAGAAAGCAAAGGATGTTTAAAAACTTAATTTTGAAAAATCAAATATTATAATGTGTTCCACAGCTACAAAACTCTCAATCAAATTAATTTTAAGGTTCACTAAAATTGATCGAATGTAGCTTTTCTGTACGGTTATGACCAAAAGAAAAGCCCAAATTTGCTTCAAATAAAATATATACAGAAGTGTAAGGCAGCCTAGCAGTTATCAATTTTTTAATCAGAAAATTACCCATTATTACAGCTAAACCTATCGATAGAAATCATTTATGATTCATAGAAAAATATATACTTCAGTGTAAGTCAGCGACTATGTTATGAACACATTTTTAATGCGAAAATTACTCATTATTAGAACTAAAGCTATCGATAGAAATGATTTATAATTCATAGAAAAAGTCTTTTGTTTTGAAATGATTGATTCATTCTTCAAATGAATACTTTTGATTAATTTAATCTATAAATTTATGTTATCAACAGTTCTTCTCAACCTTTTGACTACTTTAGCCAATTGGGTAACATTTTGTACAGTACTTGTCACCACTTCAAAGACTAATTATTTTTACTTTTTGATGATCACTACAATTGTGAGCCATAATATTTAACTTTAATTTAGTTCAAATTTAATCAATATTTGCTTTAATTCTAAGAATAGAAAGCATGCCTTCATATCTTCATATCTTCAGTTTCTTCAACTGTACTTCAAGTTTAATCTAATTTGAACTTCAAAGTAATGATTTTCTTTGATTTTGAAAAGTTTGCATTTCTTCATAATAATAAATCCTTTTGTGATTAAATAATTGTAGACTAGGTATTGGAATTGTGTATATATTTGAATTGCACTGCGCTTTTCTTTTGGACTGTGCTGTACATATTAGATCTCAATATATTTCTTCTTTTTTCTTAATACTCACTCTAGACATGTTGAAAGTGATCGAAATCTTCGGCCCGACTTTTAATGTCTTATTGTCCAACCCGCCTGACCCGTCCGAAACTTTGATTACATTTAATTCGATTCTCAGATTCATTAAGTTTTGTACTTTGAAATTTCAAAACGGTATTGACAAAAATCTATAAGAGATCTCGGATCTGGTCATGCAATTCTTTAGATCTGATCAAATTAAAGAATTTTGCACTTCAGAATTTTGTTCTAAGTTTAATAATTCTCGAGTTATAGATAAAAATATATTTTTCAATAGTGAAAATATTGATTGAACAATACAATTGAATTTATGAAAATAGGTACAGCGCAGTGCAAATATACACACAATTCCAATACCTAGTCTACAATTATTTAATCATAAAAGCATTTATTATTATGAAGAAATGCAAACTTTTCAAAATCAAAGAAAATCATTACTTTGAAGTTCAAAATAGATTAAACTTGAAGTACAGTTGAAGAAACTGAAGATATGAAGATATGAAGGCATGCTTTCTATTCTTAGAATTAA
>JAQFZT010000113.1:0-40162 GCA_034696325.1 Camisiidae sp. | reverse complement strand
CTATATCAAAGAGTTTGCGCTAATTAACAAACTTTAATTATGACTTTATTTCTAAGTCAAGTTTTGACTGCAGTTCATGAATATCTGTTTTCAAATAATGATAAGATTTCACATCAACTAACAGTTGACAATTGGGTTTCATTTGAATCTTAACATTCAAGCTCTCAATAAGTAGCAAAAGTTTTGTCGCATCAATCGATACTTGATAAAGTTTTATATTTAGTGTCATTTCTAATAAGACATTGATATCTAAAAGTTTATTAAATAAGAAAACTTTTTCAATCTTTAAAATACAGTCACCTTTTAGGTTGCAGAGGGCTCTACTGACTTCAAAAACAAGTTAGTTTTGATCATAAGAAAGAGGTTATGCTCACTCATGAAAAGCCTTCATACAAGTGTATGCCTTGCCTTCACATTTAAATTGAACTGTAAGGCCAGCGAATACAAGCAAAAGAAAATAAATTCGTAATAAAGAGTAGTAGTTGTGATCAACATTTATTAAATTGCAGCCTTCATTGCGAAAGCCTTACGATTTTATCTCTTAAGTCTTAGAAAGAAAGCATTTGGTTGAATAGAGTATATATTATGAGCGCATTTGAATAAATAATAATATGAGAATATTTTATTTGAGCTCAAGTTTTAAATGTGGAATGTCTTAGGAATTTAACAAAAAGTTCACCCAAAACTTTAAATTAGCATTTTCTCGTCAAAAATAAAATAAGTTTAGCATATTTGAGAAATTTTTCTTTTTTTCACAAATTTTTCTTAATTCAAGATTGAATGCTTTGAATTTGTTTTTTGCAGAAATAAATGGATCTAAAGAAAAGTCGAAAAAGAAAAGCAAATCTCAAGTAATCTCAAAGTTTCGTAACATCTTTGCTATTGATGGCAAATTGTTGTAATCTTATTGTACGAAATCTAATACTGAATATTAGATTTTGAAGTGTATAATAAACTTGAAAAATGATAGAGACGATAGTGGTCGAGAACATATGGAAGAAAGACTCGAAAAGCGATACCTTTTCAGAATGTAAATAATGATAAGCAAAGGAATAGTAACCTTAAGTGCAATAAAAGAACATTGAATAAGAAACGATAACTTAATTATGTAAATAGAGTAATGAGTGTGTTTGGAATTTCGGTACTTTCAAACGAAAACATATCCATTAGGATAATCATAACTGTCACTTTTCAGTGATATGCAGTGGGAAAACCATTGATTCGATGCGAATTTGTTGCAGATGCTCAGCATTTACTCAATCTGGTTTTGTCATCTACAATATTCTCATAGTTAAATAATTAATTAGTTCAATCTCATATTGACCGAAGCGATGGGAACACATACAGTACTTCTTAAGGAAAGATACCATTAATGTTTTTCATTTCAGTTTTATGTAATGTTTGCAATTTTAATGAGATCTTCACTCAAAACTCTCGACAGTACTTCGCTTTTGAGGATTCAAATTACAACTTTTCAATTTTCAAACTTGAAATTTTGATTACAAATTGTATCATAATATTCACATTTTCCTAAAATTATGCAAAACATTGATATAATAAATAAAAATTTCTCAATTTTCAAGTCTGCGTTAGGGATCGTTTGAAACGATTTGAAGTGACATAAAAAATTGGTGTAAAAGCATGCAGTCATGGATCACACACGAGTGACACTAATAAGAATCTGAATAGAATTTTTATCATTATTAATTATTAAAATATATAAATAAAATCTTTGGTCTGAGTTTGATCTGGAAATGTTAAGTCCCATGGGATGAAACTCAAAGCTTGTATGCCGGCAAAAGCAAACATTATAGAGAGCATAACAAATTAGAAGAACTGCTTAAAAATTTAGTAACTTTAACAATGATTCGTCAACTCATATATTATACATGGCTTTTTCAGAATATTCTTAAATGAAAAACTATTGAAAATTTATTTACAAAATTGAAAAGAATTCAAATATTGATTTGAGACAAAAACAATTTGAAATATTAGATGAGGTCTATAGAAGTAGTTTTTGATAAAGCAAAAGAAAAGATTTCGGTTCAGATAGTGATGAAAATCTACTAAAATAGAGTTGTGAATAAATTTATTGCAAAAATATTTAGTTTTTAACAATCTTTAGAAATAAACTCAATAGCTATTCATCAATAGTATTGATTATTTCTATGAAGTTTTTACAAATAATCTGTTTGTTTCGGTCAAAGATATGTTTTAAATTTTATATTAAAAGTAAAAAATTAAATCAGAAGTATAAGAATCATCGCAACTGTTTTAGTTCTCCGCGAAATTAAAAAAAACTAGACGTAACCAAAGATGTGACGTTTTTCATATTTTATGAATGTTTTCACGGTTTAATACTCATGAGTTGGCGGTATAAATATTCTGAATCCCAAAATGTGACTCAACGGTAGGGATGTGTTGTATTACAAACTCTGTCCGCTCTTTGCATACCATCACTAACTTGAAAATGTTTTATGTTATTTTGACTCATAATACTATACGGCTATTAATCAAAATTAAGTTGAATGCTTAAAGTTCTTGTTACTATCGCACAAATATTTTAATGACTTTTTTCGCACAGTTGTATATAAAAATGATTCCATGACTCACAATAAATGTTGCAAATGCTCAACCGTATAGCTCTTATAAAATTCATTCTCTCAGAAACCACTTTAATTACATAGAATTCTTCCAATTCTACGATTCTTAACTTTTATTATCCCAAAAGTATCATTCTAAAAGACCAATTCTTATGGTTAGACGTAAAAACTGTTCTCAAGAGTAAGAAATTAGAAAATTAATTATTAATGCACTTCTCAGATATAAATAGCATTTGGAAACTCTTTTGAGCTTATTTTCCAAAAATATTGATTTAAAAAAAATTAAGTAACACTTCATTGAAATATAAGTCGAAATCTATGAATTAATTTAAATAACATAAATATATTTTCATAATTAGTCAGGTAAAGCATTGTTTATTGTTTAAAAATAATTAATCAAATCATTAGTTTGAGGAACACCTTGTTTTGAGAGTTGGGTCGGTTTTGATAGCTCAAAGTGAATCCCTTTTTAGCTTTTACTTATGACAAGTAAGTTATTAAAATACAACCTCTTAACACAACTACTTATTTTCGATTCACAGTTTGTAGGAAAGGTTTAGTAAATTTTGTAAGGAGTTCCGTATTGGACACAAAATCATTCATAATTAATGGCATTCAAGTGAGTGAATTATGCAGACAGAAAAGAGAGAACTTCAACATAAATTCTAGTACTCTATGAGGACATCGACTCAGTTTCACTTTGGAAATGCAATGAATAATTAATTATTTGAGTAATAAACAGTCATGACTTGTATGCCATCAACATTGATGGCAGACTTTCATAAACAATGTTCTGAGAGAACGTTTGGGTCATGCAATTAATTAGTGTTTCGTTATCTTTACACTAATGTTAGAAACACGATCACAAAACTCTCTGAAGAACTTTTCACATATAAAACCTTAACCTTAATAAAAAAAATTCCTATATGTTTATGGAAACATGTTTGAAGGTTTGATAGCTTTTGAACTGTATTTCATAAGGCTATTCACTTATATTTATAAATATATTCTGTTATTTCAAACTTTTTCATCGATAAAATAAATATTAACTTTTCGGTGAAGTCTTATGTTTGAAATACCTCTGAAAGAAAAATATTTTTATGTAAAATAAATAAAATTCTAGTGCATTTCTAGGGATTCTCTAAAGTGTATTAATTGCATAAATAAACGTAAAGCACAAAATGATATGACTTTTACGAAGCATTGCACCAGAAATTAATGTTAATTTAGTTGCAAACAAATTGAAATTTAATGTCTTCGCCATTCAAATGTCTGTTTCTGAAGTCAACTAAACAACTTTTACCGCTAACTTTATTAATATTTTCAGCAATTTATGTTATTGTGATGTCGAGTGAACATTCTCTCCATTGGTATGTCATTTTCATTTTCATCAAACAAAATATGCAGAAAAATTTTCTACCAGTAATTACAGTTAATTTATGATACAAACAATTTATGCTAAACAGACCGTTCTTTTGCTAAACTTATATTTGGAGCTAAAATGCTTTCTTTTTCGAGACAAGTTTTCAAAACTTAATTTCTTAGTATTTTTTTAATATTAAAATAATGATAACTTTATCTTTTGATGCAAATAATAAATTTAATCACAAGTTAGTTATTACATTGGATATTGTTCTTGTGTACCATATATTCAAATGTCATAAAACAAAGTTTGTTTTCAGTAATTGTTAGCATCAAAACTTTATGGTTTAATTATATTTTTGCGAATGTAAGCGAATATTTGCCATTCCAGGAAACCTAAGCATAGACTTCAACATTAATAACAAGTTTTGTTATATAACACAATTACCCACTCAAATATATGGCTCATAATATTTTTACTTTACATATTTTGAATTATCCGTTATTTACAAAAATCTAATTATGTCCTCCCGAAAAAAATGTCTTTTACAAAATTTATAATGCGATTCCAAAGGAGTACAAAATTCGTTAAAATAGATAATAAGACTTTATAATTAGAATGAATGCATTTTCAGGTTTCAGTTCTGTCAAAATTGAATGACATTTTTTTAATCGACATCTATTAGAACTATAAAAGTTCTTTAAGGCTTTTATAGTCACTTATTTTTTATCTTTCAAAATTTTCACTTTTAATACTTAGAATGACTTTGAATTAAAATGCTTTTGGATTTTATTAGATGTAGTTGTTATGAAAGTCGTCAAAATTTTGCTAACAATGCATAACTTAGAATACATATTATGTCTGTTTTGATAAAAAGTTAGAGAAATTCAATTTCATTCAAATTTTTACTACGAATTTAATGAAATATCATTTCGATTTCCATTTGAGACAGTGTTGAGTCGTCTTCATTAATAAAATGAATCATTTGTGTTGAGTATTTATGCGGAAAATCAATTGATATTTTTAAAAAATGTTCACATTTGTAAAAAATTTGAGCAAAAGTTAGATTTGCATCAATAAATAGCTCAATATATGCATTAATCAGCTTTTTATACGACATCACTTGACAAATAAGTCCAATATTTTAAATGCAAAATTCATTATTCATTAATATAAATTAGAGATATAACAACTTTACAAGTCTAGTTCAACGAACGCATGAATAATTCAATATATTTCTTATTTCTTTTTGTCAATGCTATAGATGGTAAAGAATTGAGAACTTTACTAATGAATACATTGCAATTTATAGCATAATAGAGCAATTGTTAAAAAAATCTACTATTCAATAGAAGCTTCAATTCTATAGTTGGCTTTTTAATCGTTAGGATTGTTCTTAATGACAATCGATTTCTTAATGAGATGTTATTGAACTTAACTTTGGCAATAAAAGTCTTAATATAGTAATTATTTCAGTTAATTACTATTTACATTAGCAATTAAACTAAAAGCTATTAAACTTTCTGACATAACCTGAATTTATGTGGAAAAATTATGGACAAAATCTGGCCATTCGTTAGTCTATATAAAATATTTTTGATTTCTTAAATGATGTTTCAATGAATTTTGATGCTATCATAGCCTCAACTGAAATGAAAGTCAATAATCTCTAAATTTTCTTTACAAATATATTTGTCAACTGTTTGCTTTTGAGAAATAAAGTTCTATCAAATGATGGTATTTGAGAACTACAGAGCAAATATCAATACATCTTATTTATAAAATATTCATTGTATGCCCAAAATATCTCATAACATCTTAAATAAGATTTTGAGGAAAAAATCAACACTCGTTTTGTTCACTATTTATTGGTTATACAGATCTCAGAGTAACTGCAAATAGAAACAAATGTTTGATTTTTGGTTTTAGAAATCGACTTTTATTCATATGAATCGTGAAATTGAAATAATAATGTTGAGAATAAATATTCGTCAAGTCATTGACTATGTGTATGCGGTAGTATTCAAAGTGATTTTGTATTCATTTTGATAGTCTATCACTTGCATAATCTTAAAGTTATTTATACAAAATGAAAAATAAAGATCTAATTGGATTTCTGTGTCGCAAAAAATCACTTTATATAAAATTTTTTCAATACTAGAGACAGAAATATTTTCTCAATTCAATTAAAAAGTGCTTATGAATAAGTTATAGGACATAAGGATTTAAAAAGTTTTGATGAACTTCACATTTCATTCGATAGTTTAACTGATAAAATAGGAAAACAAATAAATAAATACAGTCTTATTCAGATATAAGGAATAAGAACTAATCAAATCGTGTTTAGAAAACATTTTTACCATTAGTTTTTTTGATTCACTTTTGCATTGAAAATAATGCAATCATTTTTCTATACAACGTTTTCCACGCAAACTACAAAAAATTTATTGATTTATTGACACGATTTGATTAATTCTTATTCCTTATAACTGAATAACACTGTATTGAAGGAAATCTCAGGTTCAATAAAAAAATTCAATCATTATGTCTCATAACTTATTCGATACCGCTTTTAATCAAAATGAGAGCTGAGTTAAGCCTCTGATTATAAGACTTTTTCTTTGATATTTTCGTAATAAAAACATTGAATATTAAGTGGAATGAAGAGATTTTGAAACCAAATAATAATTAATAACCGTAATTAAAGTTCAATTTAATTAACTTAATTACTTTAGCAATTCATGTGAATGCATTCAATATGAAACACATCCATAAATTTGTGTTTATTTCGAAAGATATTTTTATCAATTATATTTAATCATGAGAAACACTTAAACTAATGAATCCTTTAAGTACCTAAACTTATAGATTAAAATGATTTCTACTAGTTTTGATGCAATACTTCAGATAAGTTTTATGTTTGGGGAGAATATAAAATATAGATTCTTATGAGAAAATATTGATTTGATCCCCACTAATATTGTTTAAGTCATTAAATGTTTGGGAGGCTTTCATCCGAGTTTATTCATATGGGATCGTCAGTAAGCAAACAAATCTAACTTCGCTGATCAATATTTCTGTTCATTTTGCTTTTTTCATCCCTTTAGCCTTTTTTCCAATACCATTGTTTTCAATCCAATCTTCAAAAGAGACTTCAATTTTCTTTACAAACACTTTTACTCTCAGGAAAATAGGAAATCACGACAAAAGTTATAAAAAGAAAATTTCTACGCCTTCTTTCAATAGAATATTTATTTTTAGTATTCAGAAAATAAGAAGAAAATAATTTAAGGAATAAGTCATAAGCACTAAACTCACGATTCTGTGTTAACTCTGAATATTCAAAGCCGTGGAATACATAGAAATGATTAGAAATATAAAAGAAAAGAGAAAGAAAATCTCATAAAATGTTATTTTGAGCGATTAATCTTCATTTCTTGTGTTCTTCATCTCTTTCTTTTAATCTGATGTTTTGATTTCCTGCTCAGAGTTTGCACACATTTGGCTCAAAGCTTTACACCAAATAACTAGAGTAGTGATGATTTGACTCCATTTGGGGACATAAAAATCCTGAACCGAAACGGTTTCTCAATTTCCTAAGTCCACACTTTTCAATTTGTGGTCATTGCAAGGCGTCATTTGGGACTTTCTCATTCCTCTTCAGTTGTAAAAGACTTTCTAGTTCTCATCACACTTTCTCTCTTTCCTTTTTCTTCAAAGTTGCTAAACATTTGTCAGATTCAATAGTGTGTAACAAATGATTGACATTATTCCGATTGGTCTAAAGTTAAAATATTATAAAATACATGTCACTAACATTTTACTGATTGAATGAGTTCTCTGCTCGAAAAATGAACTTTTTCTTAAACGATTATTCAATATGAATGATGATTTCACTCATTCATGCCGGAAAACATGACGGACTCTAGACTTTTCAATGTTTTTTGCATAAATTTATGCCTAATGTTTCGATGTATGATTTATTAGACATCTTTGAGTGTGATAAATAACTCTTATAACTGAAAAAGAGCTTACTTTCAAATATTGCGATTTAAATATATATTAATATTCCGGTACAATAGAAAAATAGAAAATTCTTCAAGAATTTAAAAATTCAAAGTTTAAATTCTCAAAGTATAACCATATGAAGTAAATCCGACTCAAATTAAGCAGTTGTTATGTTTATTTCTTGAAACTTACTCTTCAAATATCTAAAAACTCTATTTTTAATCTTGAATCAGGACATGATTATAAATTAATTCAAACCTAATGTCCTATAAATTATTTTGAAAAAGTTATTCATTAAACAGTTTCAACTTCATTAAAGTTTCTAAATCGTTGACAGTATCATAAATACCAATCTATTTGTTGTTCATGTTTTATTATCTACTCTGTATTTATAAGAGAATCGTGCCATCAGTTGATAAGATCTCAATTATTTTAAAAATTGTTCATTTATTAACAGTTAATTATTTGTGTTTAGTTTTCATTATAAACCCGACAATTTTATTATAAATTCAAAAATTAGTTGACCTTTGAATTTATTCTTTGAAAATAATAGACGACATTATTTTGCAATGCAATCATAAGGCAGTATCGCTGTTAAGCATCAGTTTTAGACGACATGTGCAAAAGTTGTGTTTTAAAATAGTTTTTGATATCAGGTTGATTACACTGAATGCCATTGTGCTTATATCTGATGTAAGCATTCATTTATTATAGGTTCTCAGAAAACAGAGTCAAATATCGATAACAAAACTGAATGAAGAATTGTTCTAAAACTTAAAACTTCAATTGAGATCCCATTGAATAATGCGAGTAAACTGCAGATGGTGTGTCCATCACTGTATCGTTATATCAATAAAAATTAATTCAGTAAAACAATTTTCAAACCAGAAATCAAAAACAATAAACGCTGTTTAAGCTAATTATATGTTTATAGCAAATTTGAAATTAGCATAAACTTAAGAACTTATAATTTGGATCAATTGCAAGATTTGTAATGACAGGTATAATGAAAATTTACTCAGAAACTAATTCATATTCATATTAAAGTTTATGATGCGATGTAATACTAAGTTATTACTCGTATTTAACATAAATATCTTGTATAAGTCAATAGAAGCAAAATGTATGAATTTTGATTGCATAATAAGTTACTACTATTGAAATATCGGCCAAAATAATCAAGTGTAGTCTTATTGATTTAAATAATCGTGATTTGATCATCAACTTAAATGAAATTGAACTCAAAACTTTGATCATAGCGTAGGCGTTCCCTTAATAAATGTTAACTTTTGAGATGTTTTTCGCAATTTTCCCTAAATCAGTGTCAATTTGATTTATGGCTTAGGAGTCAATGCTATTTATTATGAGAAATACTGTGAGAAATAACTATTAAATACTATTGAGACCAAAAAGTTTTGAGCAGAATAACAAATAAAACATATATATTAATCAGCATTACAAGTGATTAAATTCAAAGCTGACTCTGGAGTGGAACCACTTCTGAAATGTAGAGATTTCTGATTAAATTGAGCGCAACAGGAGTTCCTTAAATTACCGATTATGGACTGCATTCAAATGAACAGTTGTCGACTTCTATCATATCTCTTACGTTTGAATAAAAACACATCCAAACGTTACAATCTTTTCTAATTGCATAAAATGTTACACTTTTGACATTAATTCCTTTTGCCATTTATTCATAACTTACAGTATGTAAACATTTTCTGAAACACACTTCTAGTTATATTATGTATTGTTTGAAACATTTATATTATGTGCAAATACAAGACACGCTTATGTAATCATATTCAGTAATTCAACTGGTTTTCTGTTGTATTCAACTTGTATGCTATCATTTCCACTACAACTTATTGTTATTTTTATTAGTAATTTCCCAAAGTCTGTCTCAAGTCTACTCTTCACTTGTTCTTCAGAACATTTATTTGGCAGTTATTTTTTCATCATAACTATTTGATAGATTAATAATAGTAATTGAATGAGAAAACAAAAGAACATTTTTTGTGATTTCCTGTGTTTTTCAATAAATCAGTGCTTTCTCTCCATTGCAATTACATTTATTGTTATTGATGTCATAATTAATCAACATTTCAACCTAAAGTTATACTAAACTTTGATTTGTTTTAGTACTTCAGTCGCGAAATATCTTTTAAGAGCCTTTACATTATCTTATCGTGAATTATATCTCAAATCCTTTTTAATATTCGCAAAGTTTAAGACTTTTTTTTGTCTAAAATTCATTTTAATTTCAGTGAAGTTTATGTTGAGCTCGAATTTCTAGTGACCACTAGTTTTATTTTCAATAGAAAAGACGATAAGAGTTTATAGTTTTAGGTCTGTAGTTATTTTCAGTTGTAAATTATATGACCGATATTTGCAAGTCTTAAAGTGATACTTTCCTACCGAATAACAATTGTTTTTCACTTGTCATTCAATGAGACATTTTCTTCCTTAAATCGAATCTAAGATAGACTTTTATTGCCAATCATTACATTAAAAAGTTGGTAACACTATTTGAATACTACTGAAAACTAATGAAAACATATCAGTAAAAGCTTCTCTTTTTATATTGACTGATAAAAGTATACCCAAAATATGCTCACTTGAAATGTTTATCTTGTTTTTGACTCTTGTTATACATTGTTATAAGAATTTTGTGAGGACTGAACAGTTACATAACATGATAATAAAAGTTTACACAAAGCTATATATTTTTAACTTGTTCTGAAATGACTTTGAAAACATAATAGTTGATCATTTCCTTTATGTACCACAAGTAATTTCCTTAAAGCCATCAATTCGATAGCCAACAAAATTCAATAGAAAATATTGTGCCTTATTATCGGTCTTATCAATAGATTAAAAATTCGCTCAAAATATAAAGAACATAATAGACTAGAATAGCAACCAATTTAATCAAATGGTTTAGTATTTGAATTTCAAATATTTGACTTTATATTCAGAGATTTGTATCAGAATTTTAAAACTCTTTAACTCTATTGAGCTGTGATATAATAGAGTACAGGAAATGAAACTCACAGTAAGAATAAAACTTGTTTAAAACATTTTCACATATCTTTTATACTGTGTGTTAATTCACGACTTGTTATATAAATTATAATAAATACTAAAATTAAGTCGTATTGCTATTAACTCATAATAATACAGCTTTTAATGGATTTTTTATCTTCACTTTAATAGCTGTTTTAATTCTAAACATTTCCGTAAAAAACTCTCTTTTGTTTAAAGTTTTAATTAAGGTTTTTATCGCTCATATTTGTATTAAAATTCAGATAATATGAAAATTTATATTATATTTCAAATACTGTTGAATATATTTATAAAAAATCAATTTTCTAACAAACAGTTTTTTATAAGAAAATCTTTATTTTGAATTCACACTAAATAAAAAAGCACTTTTGAGATAAGTTACTATTGAGAGGAGTGAAGTGCATGTTTATAAAGTATAATTCTTAAGGAATGAGAATATATAGAAATAGTAACACAAAGTGTGCATTGACTCTGGCTTTTAATTTAATGTATTGAACAAATTCAAAAAAGATGCACAATTCCATTATGCGTGTATCAAGTGATCCGTCTTATTCAGGCCTTATTCAAAAAAACACTGCGATTGCGTTACAAAAATTATATACAAAATTCTTTTAAAGTTGTTGTACAGAAATAGAAAGCAAAGTTTGTATTCAATGACAGATTACCTGTTAAGTTGTATTGTGAAAAGTTAAGGCATATAAAGGAGAACATGAGATATGGAATGAAAACGAAAGCATAGCTGAAAGTTAGGGCTATAGTCACGCCAATAATAAATTGGTATCTCATGTTTATAAAAATTATTGGTTTGTGTTTCTCTCTAGAACAACATTTTATGACTTAATGCGTTTTTCAGGTTCTTATGCTTCTAACTTGTCGTTTGAGATCAACTCAATTATAGCTCTATTACACTCTATGAAGTTATTATAAGTTGTAACATTTGGATGTGTAATAAACTCATAACAATTTAATGCTAAACTTCTAATTCATTATCAAAATTCTTTATTAAGATTTATAACATTTTTCTTAAACGTATTTCTCATAAGCTCTGCTTTTTTGGATTTATTGATTTATTAAATAATGCGAAATTTTATCAAATATTTAACACCGGTTTCAAATCCAGATAAGACTTGGACTTTTGAAAGCTTGAAATTTTAATTTAAATTTATTTCAGTCACATAATGAAAATCTGTGGTCTGTAAACTTCAAAATTGTTTTTCTTTAAAAGTTGATTCTTAAGTGCACTTTCGATAACAGCATTGAATTAATTTGAAACATGATATCTAGAACAGAGAACTTTTATTCTTAGCTAAAAACTAATTCTGAAATTTTCACATAAAACTAAGCTCAAAATAAACTTTTATTAGAATTTATGGCATATAAGCATCAAATTTATTATGAAATTTCTTGACGAAAAATAAAATTAACTGTTATTTTGTGAATAAATTATTCGAAACCCTTTATCTGATGATTGAATTCCTTAAATGGTTAAAGTTTTAATTCCAACGAAATTAATCATTGATTGTAGAGTTTGAAGTTTGAATTGAGTAACTTGTAAATGAAGAAAAAGTTGCAAACTATTAATTAGAGTATTTGATAACTCATAAGCTTTGAAATTTGAATTGATTGTCTTTATTAATTAATTGATAGATAAATTGTGGCACCTTTTAAAGAACAATTAATTATTATCACAGAATGCATATTAAAAAATTTAAAAAAGACATCAATTAAAAACAATACATAGAATTCAAAAAAGTGATATGTATTTTACAAAATTTGATGAAAAAGTCAACAATAATCTTATTCTCTCGATTAAAAGCGAATATTATTGATAATGATTTAGAAATACAATAATATGATACAATAGAAGTGATGTAAAAAAGTTGAAATAAATTGACAGTGAAGTGTGTTATGACTTTAATATACATGTAATTTATATTAATTATGGTCAGGCTTTTGAAAGCCGAGATTTTTTCGTTGCAAAAATAATCCGATCTCATGAAAAGGTGGTCTTGAGTTTTCATTGGTTTGCCAGCACTCGACCATAAGATCATAAATCTCTTTTGGGCACTGATGCGGACGCGATAACACTAGAGAATCGCCGCTATTATTACTACTATTGATAATAATTCTGAGTAATGTCTCGTCGCTTATTTCGTAATGTGGTCTTGATTTGCAATAAGTGAGAATTTCCCAGAAAGTTATACTAAAACTGTAGACATCAGACTTGCTGCTGAAGTGGCCGTGTATTAAAGATTCGGGACTCATCCACCTGATAGGCATTCCGTTGTAGTAATCGCATCGATACTTGTCTCGATAGGCCCCGGAATCGCTTATTTTAATAACCAAATTGTTGGCATAAATAATATTTCTGGCAGAGAGATCACGATGTGTTCGGCCGATTGACTCCAAATAATGACAGCCACTCGCTATCTCACTCGCCATATATATTAATGTGCCATAACTGCAAATTATCACAATAAATCAAATCAGTTAACGTTATTAATTAAACCAACTAATTATTTATCATTTTCAAATCTTTTCTCAGTTAAAATTAATTAACAAACAAAATCAATTATTTTAACCTGTTTTACAAAAGGTCACAAATACTTAAGTGTTTCCTTTCTTTGAGCTTAAAATGTCAATTCAGCCGCTCTATTATCTTATACCACATTCAGGTCGAACTGCTTTAGTTTTATGATAGTAGAGAACATAAAATTTCATTTCATAATATTTTTAAAAATATTTCATAGATTTTTGAGGTTTTATAAATTTATTAACCATAATATCAGTTTTTACCACAACTTTATGCTTCATAAACAGGTTTCGGCTTCTATTATGTGATACCTTATTAACTAAAATAATATACTTTAAAAGATAACTCATTCAATATTTTCTGCACTAACTCGAGACAGCTCAGAGTTATATCAGTTTAAATCATTCTAAGTTGAGGAACGCAATAACATGTCTACATAACTACTAATTTTGGTCAAAGTTTGGTCAAATTGATACTCAAAATTTATGTTATTTCATGGAATCAGTTCATATCATTCTCAAAATTCTAGCTGTTTTTCAATCTCATATCTTTCAAATATTTTGAGCTTTTTGGAAATGTTGATATTCCTCAACAATACTTTTGTTTGACTTTTTGAGTCAATGCATCACTGTTTGAAATTATAACATATTTTATTAGAAATAAAATAGACAGCATTGAACACTTGTGGTATAATTCATTTGATCTAAATTGAAGTAAGAGCTAAGCGTTTTAATATCTTTCACAATTATTTATTGGATTATAAAACTAAATTATGATAATAAAACTGGTGAAGCGTTTCAAACATTAATTTAATTATGTTCATCAATATTTTTGATAACAACAATGAGTTTAGATTCGTTATAAAAAGCTTGAGATTTAATAAAGTGTATCTGAACCAGAAATCTCATTAGAATCCTCTCCATTTAGTTATCGTTAGTTCAAAATAACACTGAAATTCGCGTGTTTCAAACCATTAATTGTGAATTACAGTTATTGACAAAAAGACTATTAAAAGTTTTTAGCCAACACTTTAGATGATAATTAAGAAAGTTATAACAAAAGTTCGTAAAGTTTCCTCTTAAAGATAACTTGTAATCAAAAATTAATTCAATTGAAACAAAAAAATATTTGGGTCACTCTATATAATTGAAAGAAAATAAAAATAAATAACCAATATTTCTAAAATTTGAGGAAAAATAAAATAAAATTGTAAAAGCTATCACGCTATAAAATTTTATAAATTAATTTTTTAAGTTTTAAAATGAATTGAAATAATTTCTAAAGCCATGGTTGAGAAATGCGGTCAAATAATACCCTGACATCGATCTATGCAAACAAACTTTAATGATTTAGACTATAAGGTTCATGAAATATAAGATTCATTGAAACTTATAAACTGATATAAGAGGTTATCTTGAGATTTCGTTCAATCTGAGCAATAATTTATTTTGCATAAAACAAATAATTCAAGAGTTATTCGCTTGAACTCAAGTTAGCGTCAAGTATCAAATGGTAGATCTCTTGCATTAATCATTGACAACACTCTTTATATTTCATTAGAGGCAACTATTAAAGGATGTCTTAATCTATCACAAGAGTAATGGCAATAGAGATTGTTGCCTATCAAGCAATTCATATTTACTTAGTTTTATAACTGCCTGACATTTCATTGATTTTTGTTACGAGAAATTTTTTGGAACAATTTTAGAAATAAAGTTAATATTTTGAGATCTAATGAAAATTGATAACATAACAGATAGAATGAGGTTTAAGCTATAAATACACAATTTAATTCTTTTAAAAATAAATGTCTTTTGTGAGCACTAGTTGTGTCATAAGCAGAGCTTTACTTCTAAATCCTTGAGATTTATTAGCTATAAATTGTTGATAAATGACAACATGTGTGCTATAAGATGATTGTTATAATCAGAGTAATCTGGATTCTGGAATCGCCTATTTTATGGCTTATGGCAGAAAAACTTCTAACACTTTGTTATTTTTATTATCACTCAATTTATAATCCGGTTCAGAAAAGGCTTTAAGACCGCACTCAAAAACTGCAAACATTTAACAATGAGAAATTCGCTCATCTCTCACAAGTAGGAGTTATGATAAACAATAGTTAAGTGTTTGATGGGTCAAGAATTGAGAGAAAAACATCATTTTCATACTTTCCAACTTTTAATTATATTTAATTGCAGTCCTTTTGAATGGAATGTAACGAAAGAGAAAATAATTAAATAAAAATCATTCTTTTTTAAAGCTTATTAACATGTTATTAAAAGCAAATAAAAACATAGGGGTTCTCAGCTTTGATAGCTTTGAATGAACTTGAAATGCGAATTAAATTAATCTCTATTTGCATAAGCAGTGGATTTCCGCTGAAGAAAATTGAGTTATTACTCATGAGAAATGAAAATGAGTTTAATAACAACCTAATTAAGAATGAACTAAGAAGTAGTGGTGGAAAATAACTCACTTGATGACATTGGGATCGCATTCCCTCAAGAATTCGCTGAGATCACAGTCTCCGTGTTCGATAATCATAGCGAAGTAATCACTTGTATCTAAAATGCCGAACAATTTGGCGAATTTATCACAATTTTGAGATAATTGACACAAAAATTTCATTTCGCTAATAAACTCGCTTTTGAGCATCATTTCATTGAGTGACTTAACTATAACTAGTTGTTTAAAATGATTGATTTTGCCAAACATGATATCACCGAACTTGGACTTTCCAATCTTGTCGATCACGCAAATATCGCTTTGACTAAAACGCTTGATTTGCTCATCGATTGAGCCGAGTCTTTGATTTTGAGAGGCCATAAACGTTGTCAAAAGTGGCATTTGTTGGGAATAGTTTGTAGTTTCGTAAACGTTCAATACTTTATTGGGATATTTATTATCACTCAAACTGTGTTTAGACCTTATTATTTCTGATGATGCGTAATATCTCGGATTTGTTATGATTGCTTTCGATGATGGTATCTGTAATGACTTTGATTTGCCACTGGCGCAGATGACATCTGGCACCGCATACTCTCCGTCATCATCATTATTAGACAAGTCTTTTGGGTCACAATACATGGGAGATGGGATTTTGGGTAGATCTTTGAGAGTCACCGTCACATTCTCAGAGTCAATGTCCGTATCGGAGATCTCACGAAATACGCTTCCCTTACGGTTGTGATAGGCTCTCATCATAAATGAAGAGCTAACCATCAAGACAACAACACCTAATGTCACTAATGTTATTATCAATAAGGAATATTTCATCGCTAACTGATCGTAATCTTGTGTCGCCATTGGGGACAACGATTTATTATTAAGAGTTAAATTACTTATTAATTCAAGATTGTCATCAAATTCAAATAATTCACTTATATTAGCACTACTGTTCATAATTGATTGCGAATCAAACCCTATCTCACTTATGTGAAGCCATCGCGAACCCAATCTAAAGCTCATTTTGACAAATCGCCCGATTTTGTACTGCAAGTGTATTATCACGTCTGAAATTAAGTTATTAACAGAATAAAACAGTTGGAATGTATGTTATCTTCATATTAAGTGAAAAATAAGTCAAACCTCGCGGTCTCTCTAGTATATTATCTGATTGATAGCTGAATTTGATGGGAGTTTGAGACCATCTTATATTATCAATACTAAACCAAATAAAAGCTGAGGAAAAAACTCGAACTTCTTTAGTGAAGCTGTTATGACAGTTAATGCTTGTTGTTGTGAAATTCCGAACATTTTCAAACTCGAACACTATCTCAAGCGTTTCATTACTCTTTCGCCACCCAATCCATTCAAAGCCTTTATTGATTTTATAATTATCATGACCTTTAATACCATCAGTGAGTTGACCGACACCTCCTGATAGATAGCCGGAATCACTTATTACACCGTCATATGTTATGTCCGTTAAGTCACCGAATCGACTGCCTTTCATTCCATTAGGCATTGAGTATGAAATTGGACCTAAAAAACGTGTAAATAAGTTTTTGCCATAGAATCTAAGAAAGTAACCAATGCTTATAGAATTTAGAATTGCACTCTACTTGATATCTATAATTCAAGACTATAATTAATCTTATTGTGTAACACTATAGCTCTTCAATTGTCTATTCAATTGTAATACGACTCTATTCTAGTCGACTTAAAATAGGGAATCAGAGCTAACGTCTAGAAGAGTCTATGAAATTAACTCTTCAAACTTGAATAAAGATTTATTAGCAAAACACTAGGCATTAGCCCCAGGAAACCAACTTTTCTCATATTTTTTCTATGAATAGAGTACCGTAAATAATGTGCTTAATTAATCACTTTGACCTGTGACCTCCATCAAGGCTACTATAAATTATTAAACATCAAATCCTCAAAATTTGATTGCGTGAAAACCATCGAAAATTTTTCAAATTAACTCGAAAACCAAATATATATCTGACTTGAAAGGTTCAGCATAAAAGTGGATAAGATCTGTCATTTCAATCAATTTTCTATATAATGTTAGTTCAAATTTACTAAAAACACAATTATAAACGTATTAAAAATTGGATGTATAAAGTGTGAGAAAATTTCCAACAAATTTACTAAAATTAATAGTTTTAATTAAAGCTAAGAAATACGAAGATTATATCATTTCCCTGTAAAGTATGATTTAGTTTATATGACTGGTTCAGAGTTTGCATTTTAATTTGAAAGTTTATGCCATCAAATCAATAAACACAAACACTTTGGTCGAAATTAAATTCGGTTCTGCTTCAGGTCATAATTAAATGGGTTCAGTCAAAATTCCAGGGAAATCAAACAGGAATTTACTTTCCTGTCAATAGAGCGATAAGGTATTGGTAATGAGTTGCGTTCATTTTATCTTTAATTGAAAATAAATGTTTTTATTTATTCATTGGTTCCAAAAAATAACTTGAAAAATATGAATTAATTGAATCAAAATGTGAATCCTGATGACAAACGATAAGTGATTCGTAAAAAATAAAACTTGATTTAGCAATTAAATTGTGAGAATATTAATACGTTGAGTAAGATTTATTGTGTTAAGGCTTTAAACAAATTGTATAAATTTAAATGTTAAAATGATAAGAAGTGAAACAAGTTTTTTATATGACTATCATTTCAAGCTATGGGTGATTTTGTTTGTGAAAACTCTTCAAGTTATGCAATTTTGAATCGTTGAACTAATTAACAGAAGCACTGAGCATGATATGGATATAATTGATTGCCTAATCTTCAGCATAATTTAAGATTAACTTTCCTCAAGTCTTAAAATGTATTTTCGTGAGAATTTTCTTAAAATAAGAAACCCTTCAATGATACTGATATATAAATTAAAGTTTACGTTCAGTATTAATCGATACCATTAATAAACCGTAAATTAATTTTTTCCTCAATCTATTAAAACTAATTGAATTGGAAACTGAGTCAATTGAAACATGAATCAACAAATGAGTAAATAATTGATTTACAAAACATTTGGTAATCAAGCAGACAATTGAATGCATGAAATAGTAGTTAGAAATAATGCAAATGTAATTGCAATTTATGCTACACTACTCTATACACATTTTGAACAAAAGCTCATAATAGAGACGAAAAGTGAATATAATTTATATCTGGAAAGCCGATTAGAGCTCCAGAATCGTTATGCATCAAGTAATTTATAAATAGCACACAATTTAGAGTTAGTGTCACTTATATTACCATCATATGGACATCCATATAATTCAAATCTCAAACAGACTGTTCGCAAATGTCGTGAGAACGGAACTATTCGTATATGTGTTGCTCCCACTATTGGTAGATCCAAATCATGTTCAACTGCTGTGTAGGTATCGGTATTGCCTTCCAGTAACTGATGGAATAAAGCAAAAGCACAATAAACTATTATTATTATTATTAATGGCAACTCAAGTTGAAATAATGAACAGGTATGGACTTTGTTGTTATGGACAAAACGAGATATAACTCATAATAATGTTCATAACTTTATTATATCTTATGTGTAGCTCAGGAACAGGTATTTTTCAATATATCTCTACAATAAGCTCGAAAGTGACCATTAAATTGAATAGAGAAATAGATTTGAAAATCTCTAAATCGGATCAAAAAAAATTCAATGAAAATAAATAGAATGCAAGAAAAGGCTTACATTTAAATAAGAGAAAATTTGATTTGAAAACTTCTTTGCATGGCTTTGAAACGAATTCAGACCCGCATAATAACCAAATTATATTTTTATCTTATGCTTGAACTGGAAAATGTAATGAATGATGTTATGCTGACTACTGAAGTAAAGTTCGTTAATTCAGTTATTTCTTAATGATATGCAGTTATCTCAAAATATTTATTATGATGAAAATCAGGTCTGAAACTCATTAGCGAAACAGATTACAAACTACTTGAATTAATTTTATTAATCGCTCTGAAAATCAAAAAATAGTTTTTGTGGATCTCTAGACATATAAATACAGATGAAAAAAATTGTTCTCTCGATATTGCAATTATATGTCTAATGTACATAAAGTTGATATGAGAGAGTGAGCATATGGTCTGATAGAGCCCTTCTATGCTTAATGATCAACTTTGACCGATAGGAGTGTGCCTGTAATGGACATAAATGATTGATATGCCCTCAATATAATGCAACGCATTAAGCAATTGCTCACCAAATAAAGTGAAATGTATGAGAAAAAGTGTTCCTCAAAGAGTGCCTAAAAGGCCTTGTTTTACATACATGATTGCCTTCCCCATTCTTCCATCGATGCCAAGCAGTTCCATTATCACGCGAATATTCTATCCAATATTCTTCGACGAATTCCTTGCCCATTCCGTTGCCGAATCTTCCTTGCGTGGCAACTCCGGTCACAACATGACTTTGTGCAAGGTTGACTTGAATCCATTCAGTTCCGGATGTTTCAGCACTTAACTGCTGGAAAGGACACCATGCACCACCAGACTTGTCGTGATTAAACCTTCAATTACATTATTAAGGAAGGATATTAAGGATATCTCACAAAAGTTTGCTTTATTAAACGCAGGAAAGAATGCAATTACAATTATGTCTATTTGTTAAACCAGAAAATCAAATCCAACACTTTTTCTCTAAGAGTAAGTTAGTTGTTATGGATATGCACTCACTGTATAGCAATTGTTACTAAATATATATTACACTTTCTTCAATTTATGACATTTTTATGCAAAAACTTTTGCAATTATTAACAACTCCAGCACTATATTTTATATTTAATTCTCCTTTCAGTAAATTGCCTTTTCTAAATAGCAATTATATTTTTTTTCCTTTATTTTTCAGGTTTTCGAAATAGAGTACACTTAATAAAGCTTTTCGTTCTCATCACAACTTTTTCTAACATTAACGCTCGAACAAAATTAATAGTCCGTGTCATATTGCTTATGATAACTTATTAATGGCATTGAAAACTTATAGATTAAATAATGCCGAGATTTCTCCTTTTTTCAGGAATTTTGATTTTTCGGATAATCTGTGTTTGATTTTTTCCTTATAAAATTAATACTGACATTGAACTTGTTTTCTACGTGATCTCAATGCTTATGAATATCATTTTAAGATAACTTTATATATTTTTAAGTAGTTATTCAACTCAATCGAAAGAAACAATTTTCATACTCTGTATATAATTTCCTTTCATTTAAAATTAGAGTCCAATATATATTATTCATTCAATTTAATTCACAAGATAAAGATTTTATCTCAAAACTTGCAAATAACTACTACTTAATGGAAAATCAGTCGAAATAATATATTAGAGGAATAAAATTGGGAATTAAATAAAAATTATTAGTAATTTATTCAAGAAGTTTTAAACTAGATTTTTATCTTTGAATTGCTGAGGAATTTAAATCAAATTGAGAAATATTTATAAATACTTGGGTTGAATTGGAGTGTTCTGATCAAAACTGATAATATAATTATTAGTTAACGAAATTTCAATGAAAAACTATAGAGAGAATAATAACTAATTTTTTCAAATCTAGTTCACTTGAGATAAAACTTATAATCTTTCAATTGTTCTCTAAGAACTTCCGAATGTTGATAAAAGTCTCTAGAAATTATTGATTTTGTCAGCTTTAGAGTTAGAAATATTTAACTTATAATTTACATTTAATACCACTTTAATCAAGTATAAGTTACTTTCCATATGAACTTTCATTCCCAAATAGTAAGCCTATTGAACAGATTTCAACTTTTGAATGACTTTATCTTATCTATTCTTCAAACCTATCATTTCAAACCTCTAGATTTGGATGCCATTTATTGTAAGCTCTTATCATGTTTCTAATCAGAAATTGTTTTATGCCTTCACATATCTATTCAATAATAATATGAGGCAGTCTAGCAGTCAAGCGATCTATATTTTCGTTATTAATGTCATTAGAAATTGTCAAACAAAGTGATATATAAAGTTTTATTGTGTTTGCAGTGATGGCAAACGTACATCGTTTTTATTATCATTTTATGAACAAATTTCTTCATTCTCTCTATTAAATATAATTTATTAAAATTGCAATATTTTCATGTTTGGATTTGATTGTAATTTTTGAAGCATTCATTCTGGAAATCAATTTTCGAAAACATGGACAATGTGTTAGAATAGATAGGTTTTACTGTTAGAACACATTTATTGTAAGATTAGATTCAGAAATCGAAAGCAATTTTAAACAATAGTAAAGGTAGAGGAATAATCGAGAACAGAATACATAATGCTCTCGAAATAATACACTTCATTAAAAACCATAAATAATCTCTTAAATTGACCCAAAAATAGTCCCTTAATATATCCGTCTCATCTAAAATGGCATTATTTATAATATTGGGATTATTTAAGGTGAAGTGAACTAGAAAAATATGCTGATAATGTATGCGGTACTGGTGTAAAGCGTAAGCTTCTCTAATAAAGCCTATATTTAAACTAATATGTGATTAAGTTGTATGGGTTCATACCTGGCCAACTTTGAGCCTGTGCTTAATTCGTTGTATGACGAACTTGAACTGATGGCAGAATCTGGTACAACACCTGATTGCATTCCCAGTGCGCTCACACCCAACAAATCACATAAAGTACTTCTATTCGATTCTTCCTTACTATCAGTATTGTCTGCAAAAGAGAAAAGTAAATTATATCGTAGTGAAGGCACGTCCAAACATCATCCAGAAGTTCTGTCATGTAATGTACACACAAAACAGTATATTATACCTCATTTCACCCAATAAATTATTTATCTCTCATTTTCTAACCATTTGCTAATTTAATATATATCTAATGAATAATTTCTTTGTCAATTAAAGTTATTAGACTTTTAGCAAAGTATTATATATTCGTGATTCACGACTTTTCCTTAATTATGAATGGCGTGAGAATTAAATACATATTTTCTCTCAAAACAGGTCACAGTCTTTTTATTTGTGTTGCCTGAATGGGATTTATTACAATAGAACATCTCTTTGCAAAAATTTCCGCCAGAAGGAAATACACTGAAGATTAAGTAGCTTTAGCGGCAACTCATTTATCTAATTAGGATAAGTGTAGAGGATTTTGGCAAAAACAATGCTAACTATAAGCATAACACCGTTAGCGTATACAAGTTGGCTTCTTCTTATTATGTAGAAAATAATTCATTGCAGTCAAACTTCTCTTGCAATTCAGTGGGCATTTTATCTGCATGTGTAGGATATGTTCAAATGTAATCAATGCGTTGTCAGCCTTCTTATAAAGAGTTTGTTTGCATAAGTCGTTTGCTTTAAAGTACAAAATGCTACTAAACCCTCACATACACAATAAAATGCCCCCTGAATTGCAAACATTGAATTAATGATAAGCACTTTTTTGTATATCTAATAATGAATAAAGTCTTTTGTGTTTAAAAAAGGTGTTTATAGTGAATTATGTATTATATAACAGGTATGCTCTGAAGTCTACTTTATGATTCATGAAACGTTCATTGTATTCTGACACTACCCATATATAAACCTTTATTTGAACTCTAACCTTGAATTAAAAATTCTATCAAAATTTAGATATCCATATGCAGGTCAATTTACACTATACCTTGTTATTAACTAGAATTCAAATTTGAAACTTAAGTTATTTTTTCTTAAAATATTCGGCCCTCAATGTATATGATATGCTCATTAATCTATTTTGAAACAAGGCTGAAATATGGCAACTCTTTGTGGCCAGACATACACTGCAAAACATTGCAATGAATTTGAAAATTGAATCATTTTTTAAAATCTTTAACAAATGAGAACATCTGAGCGAAACTGAATTTTAAGTTTTATATTTTTTTGACTACAATTCATATAAATGAAAGGCTAAGCTTCAAACTAAACTTATAACTAATGAATTGGACACGAATCCAGCAACCTAACTTAGATTGAGTTTATCTATTTTTAAATCAAAAGTTATAATAGTGTTTGTCTGTCCATCACCTCCTTTGAGCACAAACATCTTACATTATTCAAATTGATGTTCATTGTCAACAATTCACATGAGTTTCACTGTTAAGGTCAAAATGCTGATCAATTTTCTATATTATTAAGAGATTAAGCTCAATGTTAAGCAAAGATTTTTGATGACTAAACTTTTTGATTATAAAGGATGGTTTACTCTCTCACCATAACAATGAACACAAATACATAATACTTTCAAAAGCATTCTCCCTGACAACTGATAGAAATTACAATAATAGGAAACTTTAAACTTTTTTGATTTAGTCAACAATTATATGCAATGACAGACAGAAAGGGCTCCAAAACTGTATTCTGGTCTGTTTTCAAAGTTACGAGTTTATAAAAAAAAACTAGAAATTAGTTTTCATTAAACTTAATTAGAGGTTCGCCATTATAGCCACAGGTATTTATTTGGCACATGTCAGATATGAAAAGTTTGTCGACCCATACACTCAATTTTCATATGTAAAAGTTTAGTGCATTCAAATCAAATGTGCTGAAGTAAATAATTTATTATTAAATTTGTTGTACATTCGAATTATTTTAACTCTTGCAAACAATTTGTTCTACTCTTAATGATCTACAGATGTATCGATTGTAGCATTTAATTAATACATTATATAGATATATATTTATACATCTGAGTCAGCTATAGATAGCATTCGGTTGTATGGATTTTAGCATACTTTCAAACATTACATAAGCTCAACCAGGATAAGGACAAACAAAAGTGTTTGTTCAAAGAATAAGTATTAAATGAGGAAAAATAATTTGAGTCTAAGAAAAGTTTAGAAGAGAAAATATTTATTTTGAAAATCACTTATGAATTTAGCAATTTTAGAATAAGTGCTTTTGTATTTAGCGTTATTAAACATTATACTTAAAGCTCATACTTAAGTATTTAGCAGAGCAAACATTCTGAGAATTACTGGAAGCTCTTTACCGGCATATTCTTAATACCTGTATTAGTTGTACAGAGCATTTGTAGAGTCAGGGCTTCAGCAAAAAGTCATTACATCTGTTCCTGAATAAGACTTATAAAAGGCGGCTTTAATGAAAGCGACAATTCCATTAATGTAAATATAATCAGATATAGTATGTATGCAACCAGTAGTTGTGATTTGAATAAGTAATTCTCTTCATTTTCTAAAAATATTTAAATCTCTACTCAGAAATCTACAGAACGTGTGCTATATTTGAGACATTTCTATTGTTATAGCAATTGTTGAATATGTATTCACTTGAAAAGGTGCTCAAGAATATGCTGTTATCATAAAGAGAAACACAATTAGAAGCCGCAAAAGGAATTCCTATAGATATGAGCACAACAATTATGATAAAAAGGTTAAATGAGAAATATTCATAGAGTGACTTATTATTAGCTATTGATTGGAGTGTTGCTCTCGACTGAATGCAATCTATCTGTTACTTACATAATGGATATTTTTCAATACTCTTGAGATAAACTAAAACGGAAATGATAATATGATCGATCATAAAAGTGACATCACTATGTCTTATGTGTTCGCTGTTCAATCACTCAACAAGCCATTAACTTAGCTGCTCAACGAATTCACTCAGCAATTGTTTTTAAGCAGAGCTTTGCCTTTTTCATCTTCAATGCTATTATTCTTTCTTTCACTATTTTTTCTATCTTTCCATCCAATACAATCATAACTACTGCAAAGTTGCCATTTTTCGTCCAATTTTATGACACTAAGTTGCAAAACATGGCTAAAATGGTAATGCCTTTCATTATAGTGTTGTTGCTTATTCACTGTGTATTGCATGCACTTAAATTTTATAACTTATCAGGTCGTCAATTGTTATTATAGTGTAGTTAAGCACTTGTCTCCCGCTTGTCATCGAACAAAAATCGCAACATTAGCTCAAGCATAAAAAATAGCCAAACATATCACTCAAATACAATATCAGAAAGTAAATAGAAAATTACAAACTAATAAAGAAATTGAGTGTATATGCACAATATAATAATCTATAACCAATGGTTAACAGGGCTGAGGAAGTGCTATAAAAATCAAATTAAGTAATAATAGTAGCAATACTTTCTACTGAAACAAATAAATAAAAGAAATTATTAGATTTAATTAAAATGTAATCATAAAGTTTTAAAGCTTTACTACTGTAGCATTCCTGGTGTCATAATGTTTAGGTTAGGAATAAAATAAAAAGTTTACAACTCTGATAACAGCGAAAATGTTCAATTATCAGCAATTGGGGTCTGTGTGCCCCTACTGTGCTCTCAAGTTGAGTCTCTATTCTCACTGAGCTTGAGCGGAGAGCTGAGCTCAATTCAAATACCAAATAAGTCATGTCGAGCTGTATGGGTCTCATTAAAATCTTCAACCCAACAGATCATGTCATCAAAATATCATCTCAATTAGTAATAAACTTAATGAAAAATTCAACCGCTTTTCTATCTCGAGACATAAGTCAAATCCGGGATTATTGATTCCCTAACGCCGTATCGATTTTTCACAAACATTTTAATGGCACTCAAAATAAATGGCTTTAAAATGAAATCTTTAGTTTAAGAAGAAAATTAATCTATAATTTTTTATATATCTTCTAAAGTCTTGTAACTCAAAACCAGCGAATGTAAATGAATATTCATGTAACCAATGGTTACTCAAGGATTCTTCAGGAAAGCTTTAGATTTATTATTGTTAACTTCATTATCTTCTTTAAATTTCAAACTTCAATCTATTTTTAATTCACTCAATTATAATAATGACTTCTGATTTGCAAATTATTAATATTTAATGAGTTCAGTTGTCTTGATTTGCAATATTAAGCCTTCAGTTATTCAGGGATTGGATTAAAGCAAAGGATTCAGTTCGAGAGTTGTTTATACACTCAAAATAAACAATAGTAAAAATTCATTTAAAATTCAATGATTTGCATACATTATACATTTGAATACACGGCTTGAATTGTATTATAATTTTTCCATTTAGTAATAATGAAATTAAAATAACGAACTTATATTATGCTAAATATTTTCTGGTATTACAGTACATAACGATCCAAATCTGTGCAACAATATTGCTATTCAAAAGTTATGGTCTTCAAAATTTTCAATTAATTAAATTTGACATAAAGTATACAGCAATTTGAACACATGTGTAATAAATTGTTTTTCAATTGTGAGCTTATGATAAAATATTTTCAATCATTTAAAGTTTGGATTGTATTTTATTTTCGCTATTCTTTAGGAATGAAAAACAAAATTCCTTCATCTGACAAACATTGAAGTTATTTATTCGTTTAGAGCAAAAATTTGGTTTAGCTGAACGCATATGAGGGTTGATTCAGTGGTAAAATTAATTAAAATTTTGCAATTAGAAAATAGAGATATAACGATCAATTACCTGAATGTTCATCATTCCTTTCTGCGTGAATAGTCATCAATGTTGATGAGATGAGAATGAGAATGATGCGAATGCTAACAACTGACCTCATTGTCAACGATGTATGCATTTTACGTAACACTAAAAATAAAATTAAACGAAATGAGTTTTTAAGCGAGTTTTAAGAATTAATATTAATGACATGTTTGCCAGTAATAGATTACTCTTTGATCAAAAAGAGACTTTTGAAGGAAAATGGTTTTAAGTTGGAATTAAAGCTCAACTTTGATGTGTTACAACACTTAACAGTTAAAACAACCATTTATTGTCTTCTCTGTACACTGTTTTCTGAGTTAAGACGAGAAACTTTGATTAATTGGAAACTTTTTTAGAGGTCAAAGAGGAGTACTTGTAATGACGCCTCGCGAATGGTCAGGTCAGGGGCTCCTACTTGTGAACATGGTTGTGATTCTGGGCTCGATTCGGCTTTTCAAAAGGGGGAAATTGTAATAAAATGTAATTGCAGTGCACTAAACATGCAGAAATGGTTAGCGAAATAATGTGATAATATATCGGCATGTGGTTACCAGATGTGGACCATTCTTAAAATAACAATTGGAGCGTATATAATGCTCACAAGATTTTTTATTTAAGTATCAAAACTTTCATTTTTTGCTGTTCACTCGCTTTGCAATCAAATTTATTATATTTTCCATTTTATTTGACTGCTATTTTCGTCTATAAGTATGCGTTCGTTTTTGATGCATAAATAATATATTGATTGAATAATTGGTCTTAACACTAATGTTATGTTAATTCTCATGAAACTAAATAATACTACAGTCACGCATGTTTCTAGATTTATTCGAAAGTTTATCAAAAGATACTTTTAACCCAATAATATTGGATATTACATAAGGATTCATTCTTTTAAGATTAGGGATGCCCAGGGTTTAGATTTGACAATTCTAAAAATTTGAGATGTGTTCTCAAAACTCATCGGTTCTGATTTTCAAATTTTGATAGGGTTACTATTTTTCTGTTGTGCGCAGGTTTTACTTATCTATATTTCAATTTTCTTGGGGGATCCGAACTCATAGCCGACATCCCTTCTTAGCATCCATGTCTCAGATAAAGGTCACCCAATTTTGTTGAAGAAAATATGAATGAAAAAAGTCATTCTGAACAAAATTAGACAAGATGCTATTCAACAAAATTTTATATCAACTATTTTGAATACAATAGTTTGGAACGATTTTTCAGTTAACAATAATATCAATTTGTTATAAATATTGAATAATATTGAGGAAATGATATAGATTTGGTATTTTGAGTTATAATTTGACAATCATTTATCATTAGTTTCAAAGCTTTAGAGTTGAATAGCTTGAAGATGCATAACTGCATAACTCTGCAACACAAGTACGATAAAAATAAATAAACTGTTTGTGCAATAAAACTCTAAACTGAAATTTTTGCTTAACCTTTCGGTATAGTATAAAACTCTTCAGAAATACAGAACTACCATTACCTCCAGTACACTAGATTAAACTCGAGCCTACGTTTACCTAATGTTATTCGTGTATTTGCATTAACTCTCGAATGCAATGATATTGATCTCTTCTACTCACGTGATGTAGAAATGAAGAGAGAAAATATTTTGCTCTTATATAAGAGGTTATACTCATAAGACTTTGATCGACCATTACATCGTCCCACTTGCATATTAATAGTATTGCTTTTTCATATGTATTTTCAAGAAATATGAGGAACTTTTCCAGTTAAATATACATTTATATTCAATTTCTCATGTTTGTTGATTGTGACTCATTTACATAACAAGAGCCCTAACCTTATGCACACCTTTAACGCTATATCTCAATGGTTCAAATATTTTCTGCTGTTAACTCAGTTGTGAAGTTTTAATATCATGCCTCACATATGTTATTGAGATTTGCCCTTCGTTTCCATAGTCTCCTCCATAATTTGTCCGTTCATTTCTTTTTGATAAATTCAATAAAATTATGTTTCTTTTATGCAGAAATTCATGACCGTATGGCACGAGTTGGGTTCGGTTGACTCTCTTATAGGGTTGTCTTACATTTGATTCTTTTACAGTAATATTTTTGGAGAATATAATAAGACCTTATATTTAGTCAAATAGTTTGAAGTAAATGAAAGTTTCATGATATAAATAATAAACTACTCATTTTGAGAACACAGTAAGGAATACAACAGAATAATTACTGTAGAGATCAATCAAACTTTAATACGATAATGATATGTTATATGCTTTTATCAAAGTTTTCCTCATTTTTTTATAGTCGTGATCAATAAAAATCCATACACGGTATAAGTGAAAGCTAAGAATACGGTTTGAAATAAGAGCTTAAAATTTTTTTCGTGCATTTTTCTCTTCAACTATTCTGACAAAGTTACCAAACAAGAGGTCACTTTATTATAAGATGACAGATTTATTGTATGAACGCTTCGAAAACCACTGCTCGGCACGAATTTAATTCTATTTGACTTTAATGTTTAGCAATCATTATAACATGTATTATTGTTTTTGATTAGAGTTATGTTCATAATCGCAAAGCAATAAACGCCTCAATAAATTAAGATTAAAAATTTGTAACTCTTATGCTCTTAATAAATAATGTTTAAAAAGATATAAATTATCATATCTGTTGTTTTTTTCAGTATATGATATGAAGATATCTTAAGATTGCATTACAGTTTGCAAACTTGACGCTACTTTTTAAGAAACTTGAATTAATGTTATATTTCTTTAAGCCTTTTATTTATTTAATGCCATTTCGCGAAACTGTATAAATAAGAAAAGAAAAGTTCCGCAAAGTTTTTCTTTTATCTGTAATATTTTTATCAACTCAGCCTTTATTCAAAACAATGGCAACAAATGGTAAAACGGTTAGCAGTGATCGTATTTCTGTCTGTTTTCCAATTCCTTGCATGAGTAGCATCTCAGAGACAGTTTCATATTAATAATACTGTGGCTTTGCTGAAGAATGCAATGACAGTTAAACCGATTGTGCACCTGAGCCTTTATTCTCTCTTTCACTCTATTTTCTCGTTTCACAAATCGATAAATTCATTGAAGCGTTGATAACATTAGGGCTAATATTTAGGATTCACTGTCCGAGAATAATGTACAGTCAAATCTCGATTACTTGTCTCAACTAACTTAATAGACATAATTTTTAGTCAATTAAGTGCTTGTGAAACCTTTGCTTCACTTAATTAATTAGTATATCCTGTTTTCTGTAATTAATGTCGAAAAACTTGAATATCATTTTAAATGAATCTGAAAGTTTAGCGAAATGTAAATATCGTTTATTTAATAACTTTTCGTTTAGTAATGAATATAATATTTAAATGCAAATACGTTTTACTTTTATTATAAATTGTTTATTAACATATAAAACCTATTAAACACATTATAATATTCGCCACACCTTTTAATCATTATTTCAATACAATTCAATATAATATCGCCCGAACAAGTCCAAAGTCAACCCAGACATTCATTGACATATAATGTAAGTTTGAGGTGTGAGTTATATCAAAGTTAATAACTTAGAAGAAAATATCAAAACCCACATATCATAACAATAAACTAAAACAAAAAGCACTGTAAAATTCATTTCATTACTGAATTATTACCACTGATAATATCTCTTTCTTTTGAAAAATTCATAATTAGGGTTTCATGACCTGAAGTCAGTCGTGCAAAAAATCTCAAGGAATAAAAAACTCGATCGAAAATAGACCGTACAGTAGGAAAAAAGAACGGATAACAAACGATTGTATTTAATATAATAATTATCATAGTTTTTTAGCAATTTATGGCCACCAGAGACCCGTTTAATGGAATCGTAACTCATTAACAGTAACATTAACATTAAGGTGTCTCACCTTTTATTACTACTGCATTACAAATGTCCACTTTGTCCTCTTGTTATTTGGAACCACAATTACAACTTTTTCTACTCGACTAAAACTTTTTTAATAGCCTTTCCATAATGACTGTGATAGTTATGGTTAATGATCAGTTCGATGAACACAAAAGTGATTCATTAGTTAATTACTGCTATAATATTTAGTTCACAAAATCCAAATTCACTGAACAATCACTTTCTTTTATGAAACTATGAAAATGTCATGAAAGTGTTGAAATAGACTTATTCTCGCTTTGAAGAGTGTACTAATAGAGTAGAATAAAATAAATCTTTTTGCATAAATAAATATTCGTGCGGCGAGTGTTTCAACTTGTACAGAGCGCACACACCTTTGAGGAACACCTTTTCCCGTTGATATCATACCTGCACTAAACTCTATTGCATTTGATTTTGTGAACACAGTTACGCTATTACTGTTTCCAAACTCTTGCATAGCGTCAACATTCAAAAAAAGTTATATTCCAGAAAACTTTTGGCACAACACATGCGCGGATGTTATAGTGTTTATTATCAGTTGAGGTAATCTATAACCAACTTTGACAGCTATTCTATAAAGAAGTTGATAATGAATCCATTGCTGCTCTCTATCAGAATCGGTCGCAGTTTTTTATATGAACCAAAAGTTAGTTTTCAACTATATATTTATCTCAATCAATAAATATATCTAGTCTTTGAAGAAAAACTATTAGAAACAAATCTATCATTCCGTTCAATGACATGATTCTAAGACGTCTATACAATCATTTAATGTTAAAGACAAATTTTTCTATCATTATTATTTTATTGATTTTTTGATACGAGTCGCTTCGACCGGTTTTTAACTACAAAAATATTTTTCAACTTTGTCTTTTCAGGCATAATATCTTAAGCTTTATCCCAAACTTTGTGAACTAATTGATGAATCGTATGATTAATATCTACACATCAGTGTCGCTATTAATTAAAAATCGGGCCATTTAATGACTACCAAATTCAAGTTTCCTTTAAAGCCCTCATAGGCTTGTATTCCTCTCCTCTCATGTCAAAGCTCAGTTCACAAATAATATCATATTATTTAGCATTTTTTCAGTGCATTCTGTTTTTCAATGATTTGGGCAGTAATTGGTATTCAATGCTTACAAAAACAAAGAGATTTAGTTTTGAGATTTGAGATAACGTTTGGTTTTGAAGGATTTGAACTTTTTTCTAAATAAAAGAGTTGTGCTTTTCAGTAAAGTATAGTTAGACTTGTTTTGAACGAAAGAACACAAGCCCTTTTCACACTTTTATTCTATTTGTTTGACTTTCTATGTAAAAACATAATAATAATAAAAGTTTTATTGCGTGTTTATGAAGGATTCGTCATTTTATTCTTTTCCACTGTATCTTTTCATATTATATCTGATAAATAATTCATTCATTTTCAGACTTCCAATACAATCATTCAATTTTTAAAGTATTAAATAATATAAATATTGATCGAAAGTTGAACTAATTTTTTCAAATGATTGATTTGTGTTTAGAGCTGAGTTGACTTGAGGGACGCATTCAACGATTTATCTAAAAAAAGGAATAAACTATCAGTGCTTAAAAAATATGGATATTCTGTGTTTGCAGTTTCTCATGTCAAATCAATGATAAGTTACAAACTATTCAAGTATTGTGAATGAATTTGAGAACTAGACTAAATGGAACAGAAGAAAGGAATTTATTCACAATTTGTTTATCATTCGTGTTTATCATAGGATTACTCGTATGATCAAAAAGAAAGGTTTAAAGAAGTTTTATGTCTAGATATATTAAAGGTTAGTCAGAATTTTTTTTTCAAACTCTCTTTTATCAAAAGATTACAAATATTTAGCTTTGAACTTAAATAACAAAAGAAAACAGAGGCTCACAGATTGATTAGCCTGAGCTCAGCTTCAATAAAATTGGGCATAAAATAGAATAAGTAAAATCACAATTATGCCCAATTTTATTTGAAATTTTAATTAATGTGTAGTTTAATTGATGTTTAAAGTTTTGAAAGCTATTTTTTCTGATAACTTGTTCAGTCTTTGACTGCACTCACTCAGGGGTATAACAAACTTTTGGTGTCTTCTCATTTAGTGAAAATAACTTTAGTGGTGGTCATGTTGGATTGAGCAGTGAAGGTGGTTATAGTGGTGAAGATGGATATGATACTTATGATGGTTATAGCTCAAAGATTTCCCACAGTCAGTAAGGTCACCAATTGGGCTATCATGGTTACCATCAATTAATGTAAAGCTTATATTTCATACCTTCACTGGTATTTTATGTTAGAACTCACGTTTATGGAGAGTCCAAAGCCCACCAGTAAGCATTATCATTATTGTAATGGAAACGCTCAGGACTCAGCCCTTCACTCACTCGAGCTCGATGGGTCTCAAACGCTCGTGCTCATCGCCGAACGCTAAAAGTGTTGTTCATGACCTTAGTTTTTACATTACCTTAAAGTTAACCCTAAAATGTGATATTTATTTTACTTGTTAATATAGATTTTCAATTAACTGCTCATTGAATCTTATTATTAATTATTGAATTCTGGCTCACGCTCGGAGGCTCGGTCTTGCATCTTGAGGCGTTGTCCATCATTGCTCATTGACATGAATAATTATTATTATTATAATACTGATAATATTTTTAAAGCTGAAAAATTTAGCTTTTTATGATGAACAAGTCAAACAAAATCAAATACTGCTATTATTTACTCATTTAAGTTCTTAAAATCGTTCAAATTTTTGCAAAAGATGGATCACTGAAATCATTTGGATCTTTTAATGGGCACAAACTTCAAGATAGATTAAAAACAGATGATGTTATGTTCAAAGTTTAGCAAAAAAATATCATGAAAAACAGAAAAGACGAATTTGAGTCTTATTTAGACATCTGATTAAATTCCTAATTAGCTGATAATTTTTTTAAGTAATTAATTTTATCAAAATTTTCATCAAAATTACTGCAAATTGTAACCAAGCGTTCAGATGAGTGCCATTTCAAAGGCATGAGTTTATCAATAAAAACTAGTTTCATTATCAGTTCAAATTTAATTTGAGTTCCGGATGTGGTTTTTATATGTGAATTCAATCTAATAGACAGCTTTTATTACTTTAATGTCAAGGAATTATACTCATAATGAGCAATAAACTCAGAAATCTTATATAATAATAAAATTTAATTCATTTTTATATCGTATTTTTACCCAATTTTTATCCATATTATTCAATGAGATATAAGAAACCTTTTAAAGGTCATTAAAAAATAGTAGAACTCATATTATGATAAAGAATTGTGGGATCGATAATACAAATTGATTATTAATTATTTCTAAACTATAAAAATGTCTCATTTCTCGATTGATTTTATAGTTTGATGACTATTAAATTTAATTTGCTTTGACATGAACGTCGTGAAAGCTAATGGTTGAATAAATCTTTTGACACCTTTACAATCCCTAACTTTGATGAAAAATCTTATCTTATCTAATTTTATGCCTTTTTGAATAAGGGAATAAAATCCAATAGAGTTTACAGAACATTATGCACTAGTTATCATAATCTTTTTTAATTAAAACTTGTTAAACTTGTGCTTAATCAAAATTCTTTTAAACAATTTCCATTTCATTATTCAAATTTAATTCTTCAATAATTTCCTTTCATATAATTATTCAAATCTTTTCATATCAAACACAAAATCAAATAGAAAAGGTATTTCTGCCGCTTTTTATTCCATATTTCATTTCTCTTTTAATTGCTTTTCTCAACGTTAAGAAAATGAAAATCAATATAATTTGAATAATTTATTATATTCTAATTGAGTTTTAAAACAAAATAGGATATACTGTAGAGTAAAATTGATTAAATAATCAGTATTTTAATCGATTCGAAGAGTCATGAAGTGATAGTATGAAAATTTACAATTGAAGCAGAGTTTGAGATGAGAAAAAATACAAAAATAGATTAATTTTCGCTTATATTTTCAGCTGAATCTCGTATAGCTCTCAGATTATGTTTTAAATTTGATTTATTCACAAATGATATGCTCTCTGATTAATCTGAATTCAATGTATAATCTTGAATAAGTTTTGCATCGAATAAGTATTATTTGAATTAAATTTCATGAAATAACATGAGAATCTTTCATGAATCCTAAGTATATATTAATCAATCCTTTGAATAAAAATATTCTTTAATGCTATGCTTTTACAATCAATGGTTGAACTCAAGACCTTAATAATAAAGAATAAGATTGAATCAGCAGGAGAATAGTTTTCCATTTATTCTACATTTATTTGATTTATTCAAAATTTTTCGGTTATCTCAAAATCATTTCATTACATTCAACGTCACGAAACTGTCGAATAAATCTATTTTTGGAATTATGTATTGAATTGACTTGAATTTCAGAAATAAATTTACTTCAATTTCATGCTTTCATTTAATTTATTCATTAGAACTTCACATCCGATTTGTGGTGCAGTTTCAGAGATTTGAAAGTAAAATACAAACCTGTTATGAGATTAAGTCAAAGTGAGATTCAAAAGCCTAAATTCAATCAATTAGAGCCTCAAGTATTAGATATTTTGTATGAAAAATGAGTTTTGCATTTAATTAAAGAGAGGTTTTTATTAGGAACTGATTATTAATGAATTGAATCAATTTGTCTAAACATTGAAAGTTGACTTCCGCTCTCAGAGGAAACAACTTGTTTATGAAGCTTATGGTTATTGACGCTTAATATGAAATATATTCACATTTTGATGCATTCAAAATACAATTGATAAATCTTTTGAATAGAAAGTGATTTGAGTCTTCCCTCACGGAAATGCCATAATTAGCACTAAAGGCTAATACACCTGAAATTGTTCGACCGAACAATTATAATAAAAGACGAGTGCAACTAATACAACAATTTTATGCAATTCACGCAACTTTCTAACGAAAGGAAAAAGTTTAAAGTGTGAATAAGTTGTTTTTATTTTGAATTTCTTATTTTGCTTCCAGCAATTGTTTCGCTTTTGTTTGTTATAATTAAATGGAACCTTTTGTTTAGTTCAAAAGAGGATTTTTAAGCAATCATTCGAGCATTTGTGAAATACATGATCATTCATGCCTTCCAAATGCGTTTGAAATATATATGCTTTTTAATAAGTCAATTATGCAATTATAAGTTTGTAATTTTCACATCTATTTATGAGATCTGAGACAAAAATTAAGATAAAACGGAATCATCTTTTTCAAAGTTATCTTAAAATAGCCAAAATTTTCACAACTGATTCACTGGAAAATATAAATATCGATTATTTTTAAAAATTGCTTTAGACTAACTAAACACCTATTGAGTTGATTGGCGGAAGTGACAGCTATTGACACTCTTTTATCTGTATTACCTTATTTACTCAACTCAACAATCATTTGAGTCTTATTTGAGCCAAAAAATCGTGTCATTCAGATCCTAAAAAGAAAACACAATGAGAAGATTTGAGAAGAGCCCACTTTATTGTTATAGGAATTGATAACATTCTAATTTGAATGATTCAATTTTTGACCTAAATTCCAATAAATCCTCAGCCGAACTTATTTTCAAATAATCACTTGTCAGATCTTTAACTATTTTTTTTAACCATTAACATAAACTTAATTCATATGAACGCTGATTCGGAAGAGAACAGTTATTAAGAAAACTTCTGTCTAAAAGACTTTTTAGAAACATAGAATAGAAACTTATATAAACAAACTTTTTGAACCTTTTTGTACTTTTATATAATTTTTGCATTGAATTCCATTTATACTAATTGATTGTAAAGTTTTTTTTATGATGATAACGCAAAAATGTTTCAACTCTCAGCTTTAAATGTTTGTTTATACTGTATTTACATAAGTATTTCTTTGAAGTCCTTTATTGAGAAATTTTTACTAAATCTCCTATTCTGAGCCAGTGTTCATATACATTCTTCCAATTTATTGTGGATGAAGTTTTTGTACGTTAGTTTCAACTGCAATTGAAACCTTTGCTTCGTTAACTGATAATTTTGAGAAATGGCAAAAATACAAGGAAGAAATAGGAATTTTGAGAATTATTTCTCAGAACCTACGAATCAAATTCTTATACATTCAATCACAGAACAACCTTTAGTAAAAGTTTGTAAAATATTTTGAAATTTGAGCTCATAATTCAGATATTCATCAATATTTATCATATAAAATATGTATTAAGGTATCTTAGATATGAATCAGAAAAGTTCGAAGCAAAGTATGAATAAGTAATGATTAAGATCTATCAGATTTTTGCTGAAACATTTTTACCCGATTTTTATGCCAGTATTCATTTTATATAACTTTTAAAGTTGAAATAAAAGATGGAACCATTGGTGCATAAAATTTTTATGCAATAACTTTTTCTTTAACAAATATTAACTTTATTTTTTATTGAGTTTAGGGATAAGATATTTTCTGATAAAACTTCAATTTAATTAGCGTTAAAAACAGAGGAGATATCACAAAAACTTTATTCCTAATATTTATTTCTCTGAAAAATAACTTGTCATGTAATACAAAATGAATATTATATTACACTTAAATAAACATAAAATAACACCTGAATCGCGTTCGGCTTTATTATGTACTTTTATTAATAATTCTATAGACAATATTTTATTCATTGACTTATATAAGTAATTCTGTGAATGAGTTATACCATAAGAATGCTTGAATTACAATAATTAAATTAAGCCCTTCAATGCTCACGACTTTTCTTCGAAAGTTATAGTTGTTTATGAAGTTGTATTACAATTCTTACTAAATATGAATAACAATTAACTTCCAATTATAAGTTGTCTCAAAGCCAGTAAATTTGAAGCCTTAAACCTATCAGTCAAAGAAGTCTTGATTAGAGTTATAACACTAGTCTAAAAAAAAGTTGAAATATATACTTAGCTGGTTCTACGACATAAGATGGAATCAAAAAGATAGAATGAAATAAGATAGAATCAATAACATAGAAAACAATAAGATAGAATACCACATAAGATAGAATACGTCAAAAGATAGAATACGACAGATGATAGAATCTTTAATGAAATTTTAAATATTAAACTAGTTCTTATTTCTTCCAAAATTCAAATTAATTATTCACCGAAATTTCAGTTTCTTAATGTTTCATTCTATAAATTAGGATTTTTTGGAGAGAATTTATGCAGAAGAATTTCAGTAAAAAACCTTATTTTTTCTCTTAATTTTCATTTAAACAATTTTCTCAGTTAATATTTTATTTAATTTTTTCGAAATCTTGTCATATTCTATCTTCAGTCGTATTCTATCTTTTGTCGTATTTTATCTTATTGTTTTCTATCTTAATGATTCTATCTTATTTGATTCTATCTTTTATATTCTAGCTTATATCGGCATACCTACTTAGCTATGGTTTTCATTTGCTAGAAATTTAAATCATTGAAACCATATTTTATGAATTCATTCATTCTCTGTTGTTAAAAACTTCATTTATTGATTAATTTATAACTTAGATATGTTTTTATTATTCTAGAAAAAATAGATAATATTGAAAACATGTTAATTCAGTGAAATAAAGTACCAGTTTATGTGTTAAAATATTGTAAAATAACTGGAGAAGCGTTTCTCTATTGCAATATTTGAATAACAATAAACTTAGAGAAATGTTCTCTCAAAAGTTGCTGTTTTGTTAGAAATGAGAATTACATCAAATTTGTTTAGTTAATAAAATGTTGAGTAAAATTAGTTAATATATTGTATTAAATAAAGAGTACAAGTATAAGATGTTTGAAAAGTGTTTCATCTAAATTTCAAGCAATAGTGTAGTCGATATACTTGTTGTTTATCTAATGTTTAAATTACAAGTTCAAACGAATGCATTTATAGATTACTTGATATTTTTATTATATGAATGGGATCATCGGCTTTTATGTCAACACAAATGCAGTCATAACCATGAATTGCAAATAATTTTATCTCGAGTTCTATTTCTAAAGTGATTTCCGGAACTAAAAGCTAATAAATTGATTGATTAATTTGTAATCATTAGACTAATGTACAAATCTATTAGTTATTCAAACTTTGACCAGTAATTTAAATGAAGCCAATTCTTCAAAAATTCAATTAACATTCCGAGTAAATGATGTTATTTATCAATTGTTGAGATGTTTTTCATTCTGTTCTAAAACTAATTTAAACTTTGTTTCATAACTTATGATTTGAATGATGAATACGAGTGTTATAATGGGATTGAGAGCACTAAATAGAGAAACCCCTTTTCCAAGTGATTTCTTATCTGAGAATTCATGTCAAACGACTCGTAATACTCTAAAACATTTATTGAATTTGCCTCAAATGTAACTCAAATACACACAAAACAGTATTTTTTATACGGTATAAAAGGTGTACAGAGTCACACTCCATATTAATCTGAGGTTAACGGAAAAACTTAAAACTTTTGGGAAACAATGAATCTTGATCTTGAATTTGAATATACACCCTTGGAAATAACTATCTTTAGTCGATTAAAGTCGAATAACTTTTGACTGGATGATTTGAATGTCAAACTGATTTCAGTTAATTGTAGCCAGATAATGGTCATTTTTAAATCTAGCATATATTTTCAAAAGTCACTATGACCATTAAGCTAGAAGATTTTAAAATTTAAACTTAATTTTTCATGCATTCTTACATACATTTCAGTCATTTGCAAA